>OV651832.1:8915524-9082524 GCA_927349885.1 Psylliodes chrysocephalus
GAAATTAAAAAAACACCTGTCGTATCAATCGCGCTTGATGAAACCACAGATGTAACAAACTTAAGTCAATTATCCATTGTTGTGCGATATGTATTGGATGGCATTCGTCAAGAGCGATTCTTGAGATTATTGGACATTTTGACAAAAACGATGAAAAACATAAAAATGTACTTTTTTCATATCTTCTTCAACACCTATAATCGAGACTTTTAACAAAAATACTCGATTCTTGCCATGTACGATTTTTTGAGGAATATTAATTATTTGCCTGCAATATGTATACAAAAACATTTATTGTTGGTTTCCATAGTTTCATCTAAATAAAAATATTGTCAAGTTTTAACACCTAATCTCTTGTTAACGATTGAAAGTGTTCTATCTGACTCAATAATTAAAAAAACAAATGCGTGGTTTATTAATATGGCTGTACAATATACCAATGCAGAATATACCGATATGTTACTGACATTAGAATTTTGTGAAGGAAATGCTCGAGAGAGTGTCAGGGTGTACTCTGAAAGGTTTCCAAATCGTCGTGTACCTAGCCACCCAACTTTTGCTGCTGTTGAGAGACGTCTTCGGGAGACCGGTTCCTTTGCTCCCAACACTGTTGATAATGGAAGAGAACGTTTTGTAAGGATTCCTGAAGTTGAAGAAGACATTTTAGAACGTATTGAAGAAGATACAGAATTAAGCACCAGACGAATTGAAAGGGAACTAGGAGTAAGTAAAGATGTCGTTCATAAAGTGCTTAGAGAACAATTGCTATATCCATACCATAAGAAGCTAGTACAAGAATTATTAGTCCATAATCCTCAAATTAGTTTGGGTTTTTGTCGATTTGTTAATATGCAAAGAGAAAGAGATCCAAACTTTGTCAAGAAGGTTCTCTTTACCGATGAAGCGGGTTTTACAAGAAGAGGTATAACTAATACCCATAATAAACATGTTTATGCCGTTGAAAATCCGCATGCAATAAAGGTAAACCATTTTCAACACAAATTCAAAATTAATGAGTGATCTGGAATAATTGGTAATTTCATTGTTGGTCCTGTCATACTTTCACGAAGATTAACTGGAGAAAATTATTTGGATTTTCTACAAAATACGTTGCCAGGATTGTTAGAAGATTTACCTCTCCAACTTCGGAGAGATATGTGGTTTATGCAAGATGGAGCTCCACCACATTTTTCTTTTAATAATATTTATATAATATTAAACTATATCAACAACTACAGAATATTGTATCGGAAAATCACCAAATCTGCTAAGAAAAACTATTACAAAAATCGCATCGCAAGAGCTAAAAACTCCTCCAAAGAAACCTGGTCTATAATAAATGACTTAAGGAATAAAACCCGTTCTTCAAACAGTGTAAATCCTAGCCCAGATGAACTAAACAATTATTTCGTAAATGTAAGTAAAAATATCAAATCTAACATAGCTCCGAGTCAGGATGCTCTCTCCTTCCTCCTACCTACTAAAAGGATCACTGAAAGTTTCTTCCTAAGACCAGTAGACAAGCATGAACTAGTGCAAACCATAAACAACATCCAAAATAAATTTTCCTGTGGAATTGATGGCCTGTCCACCAAAATATTTCTAAATATACCGGATGTAGTAATCAACATTTTAACTTCACTGATTAACGAATCCTTTGAAATTGGTCTCTTTCCTAACTGTCTAAAAACAGCTATAATAATCCCACTTCATAAAGGTGGCGACAAAACCAAAACCTGTAACTATAGACCTATCGCGTTATTGCCTACCTTATCGAAGATAGTAGAACGGCTAATGAAAAACCGTCTTTTGCCCTTTCTTTTCAAGCATAACATCCTCACAGCTCATCAGTATGGCTTTCTACCTAAAAAATGCACTAGCGACGCAATGTTTTCCGTTCTTAATGAAATATACACATCACTTAATGATAAACTTTTCACCGCTTCAGTATTTTGTGACTTCGCAAAGGCCTTCGATTGTGTAAATCATGATATTTTAATTAATAAGTTACAAATTTATGGCATACGGGGTTCTCCTTTACAATGGTTTAAAACTTACCTAGAAAATAGAAATCAACAGGTGCGGGCGAATGGTGAGGATTCTACAAATCTAGCAATAAGCAGTGGAGTACCTCAAGGATCAGTATTAGGTCCACTTTTGTTTTTATTATTCATCAACGACATCACAGACTTAAGAATACGTGGTAGAATTACTTTATTTGCTGATGACACCAGTGTAACCTGGAATAATTCTAACATGCAGACATTACAATCTATCATAAGTGAAGATCTAGTGACTATTAAGTCCTGGTCTGATTCGAATGGACTTTGTTTCAACACCAGTAAAACTGTAGCATTGTCTTACAGAGGTACTTTACAACCTATAACTTTAAACAATAACCTGATCCAAACGGTGACTTCAATCAAGTTTTTAGGTCTTTATATAGACGATTCTCTAAAATGGTCTGCTCATATAGATACCTTAGCAAAAAAATTATCCTCCGCATGTTTTGCCATTAAATCGGTTTCTAAAGAGCTGACTCCTTCTACTGCATTAATAACCTACTTTTCCTTATTCGAATCTCACCTTCGCTATGGTTTACCTTTCTGGGGTTCTTGTAGCTTATACCTTTTCGAATCTATTTTTAAACTGCAAAAAAGAGCAATCCGCTATGTATTTGGTTTAAGTAGTAGGACACATTGCGAAAATTACTTCAAAAATTTCAAAATTCTAACCCTTCCTGCTCTATTTATTTTCGAATCCGTCTGCTTAGTTCGCAAGCACATTCAAAATTTATCCGAAAGACCGACTCGTAGATATCCTACAAGAAATTTAGAGACTGATGTTTATTTAACAATGCCCACTTCTGACCTATTAAAACATTCCATTACCTACAATGCCAAAAAATTGTATAATAACCTTCCGATGCAATTAAAATCTATAAATACATACGATAAGTTCCGAAGACTGGCTAAAGCTTTTCTTCTAGAAAGACCATATTACACAGTAGCAGAATTTTATAACGTACCTTAGACATTTGAGTTCCACATACAATGGCATTAATTAAATAAATATTAAAGTTTAAATTTAAATTTAAATTTAAAAATTAAATTAGAATAATTATAATGACGGATATTGCATATCCATTGCAATTGTTATTCCTATTTTGTCTGTTTGTTTCTGTTTGTTTTTTCTGCTGTTTAGTTATTTTTATAATATGTTTAGTATTTAAGTTACACGCTTTGTCTATAAAATTTTTGTAAATTTTTTTACGACAATAAAGCATATCTCTCTCTCTCTCTCTCTCTCTCTCTCTTTTAACGTTTGAAACCACTTGAATGAACAATATCCACACAAATGGATAGGCAGAGGTAATGACGCACCTGTAAACTGGCCACCACGTTCCCCAGACCTAACACCGATGGATTACTTTTTATGGGGTCATCTGAAATCCACAGTTTACAGGGAACCTGTAGAAAATGAGGAACAACTCTGGCAACGTATTCAAGATGCAATAAACAATCTTAGAGGTGATGAAGAAGTTATGTAAAGGATACATTTTAATTTTCTTCGACGTATAAATCTTTGTATGCGTGAAAATGGTGAACATTTTGAACAATTTTTGTAAAATATCTATTTTGATTATGCTGTAAATAAATATTTTTGTGAAACCTATACACTCTAAATTATTAAAACAGAAATTTAGCGAAAACCATGAGAGTAATCGAGTCTTATCAAGAGTACCTTTTTTAAAGTAAATGAGTTGTGCAATCTAAATTTCATACTCGAACTTCTTTTCTTCTATTGGCGTAGAATTTTTAAAGGTGCAATTATTTAAAAAATCAAGTTCTACGCCTGTATGTATGTATTATTATCGGACAAAATTTTATACGATGAAAAACGTAGAAATGTACTTTTTTCATATCTTCTTCAACACCTATAATCGAGACTTTTAACAAAAATACTCGTTTCTTGCCATGTACGATTTTTTGAGGAATATTAATTATTTGCCTGCAATATGTATACAAAAACATTTATTGTTGGTTTCCATAGTTTCATCTAAATAAAAATATTGTCAAGTTGTAACACCTAATCTCTTGTTAACGATTGAAAGTGTTCTGACTCAATAATTAAAAAACAAATGCGTGGTTTATTAATATGGCTGTACAATATACCAATGCAGAATATACCGATATGTTACTGACATTAGGATTTTGTGAAGGAAATGCTCGAGAGAGTGTCAGGGTGTACTCTGAAAGGTTTCCAAATCGTCGTGTACCTAGCCACCCAACTTTTGCTGCTGTTGAGAGACGTCTTCGGGAGACCGGTTCCTTTGCTCCCAACACTGTTTATAATGGAAGAGAACGTTTTGTAAGGATTCCTGAAGTTGAAGAAGACATTTTAGAACGTGTTGAAGAAGATCCAGAATTAAGCACCAGACGAATTGGAAGGGAACTAGGAGTAAGTAAAGATGTCGTTCATGAAGTGCTTAGAGAACAATTTCTATATCCATACCATAAGAAGCCAGTACAAGAATTATTAGTCCATAATTCTCAAATTAGTTTGGGTTTTTATCGATTTGTTAATATGCAAAGAGAAAGAGATCCAAACTTTGTCAAGAAGGTTTTCTTTACCGATGAAGCGGGTTTTACAAGAAGAGGTATAACTAATACCCATAATGAACATGTTTATGCCGTTGAAAATCCGCATGCAATAAAGGTAAACCATTTTCAACACAAATTCAAAATTAATGAGTGAGCTGGAATAATTGGTAATTTCATTGTTGGTCCTGTCCTACTTCCACGAAGATTAACTGGAGAAAATTATTTGGATTTTCTACAAAATACGTTGCCAGAATTGTTAGAAGATTTACCTCTCCAACTTCGGAAAGATATGTGGTTTATGCAAGATGGAGCTCCACCACATTTTTCTTTTAACGTTTGAAACCACTTGAATGAACAATATCCACACAAATGGATAGGCAGAGGTAATGACGCACCTGTAAACTGGCCACTACGTTCCCCAGACCTAACACCGATGGATTACTTTTTATGGGGGTCATCTGAAATCTACAGTTTACAGGGAACCTGTAGAAAATGAGGAACAACTCTGGCAACGTATTCAAGATGCAATAAACAATCTTAGAGGTGATGAAGAAGTTATGTAAAGGATACATTTTAATTTTTTTCGACGTATAAATCTTTGTATGCGTGAAAATGGTGAACATTTTGAACAATTTTTGTAAAATCTCTATTTGATTATGTTGCAAATAAATATTTTTGTGAAACATATACACTCTAAATTATTAAAACAGAAATTTAGCGAAAACCATGAGAGTAATCGAGTCTTATCAAGAGTACCGTTTTTAAAGTAAATGAGTTGCGCAATCTAAATTTCATACTCAAACTCCTTTTCTTCCATTGGCGTAGAATTTTTAAAGGTGCAATTATTTAAAAAATAAATTTCTACGCCTATGTATTATTATCGGACAAAATTTTAATACCATTTTTTTTGCCACATAAAACTCTACCAATATACCAAATTTCAGCAAAATCGCATATGCCGTTTTAAATATATATGGGAAAAACGATTTAAAAATTGTAACTTCAAGGCCCTCTGGAGCCCAAACGAAGCAACTTTGTACTAAAGTAATTTTACTTAAATTGACTTATTTTGATCTAAGGAATAAGTGGTATGTTTTTGTAAAGACCTTTTACAGACACCCTGTATATTTAAATACTATTGATATCAACAATTAATATAGCATGTATGGGTCGTCCAAAAAGAACAATTTCAGAAAATATTGGCTAAAGTGTAATATCCATATTAGAAAATGTTGTTTTCATCTGAATATACTTTTGTTTTAAAGTTGAAGTTGCTGCAGTACATTTTAAAATATTTAACGTATTACACTTCCCCAATAAAACGAGTCGCTACACTTCATTGGTACATAAATATTAATTTTCAATGAACGTTTGCAAAATGAAACGTTGCGTTTGATAGAAAATGCTCTCAACGGGATACGGTAAAGTTGTCACAAATAAAGTCTTTACTGTCTTGAATATTTAAAATACCTTCCTAGAGAAAGAGAGAGATATACTCCAGAGTTCCGACATCGAAATTTGAAATGCTGTAGTTGAAATGTTGGAAGGAGAATTCTGAAACTTTGAACTTCCTTCGGTCGGACTTCTGAAAGCTTAACTTCATGACATCTGAAATGTAGTTCGGGAATAAAACTTTACTTGATATATAATTTTTTAAGTTTGTAATTAAAATTTTATCAGATTCTATTAATTTTCGGTTTACTGCAATTAAAAAGTTTCACGATTAGTGTTGCAGTAAAATTTTAAAAATGATTTTTTTAAGGTTTGTTGTAGTCTGGTTCACAAGTGCCATTTCCCTCGAAACCTGTCCTCCAGCACCGAAAATTATTATTTTGGGCTCATTCGATTCGGAATGGCATCTAAAACATTCTATCAAAATTCCAAGAGGGGCTGAAAAAAAATGCAAAAGTTATAAACAATAAAGTAAAATAAAAAATAAGGGTTTGGTTTTTTTGAAATATTTCAAAAACTATTTGAGATAATCGAAATTTTAAAAAAGATCCTTAAAGAGCAGGACATTTCCTAAAAAAAAGTTCTGCCTCCCGGAACTGTACCAACAACCCTTATAATTTTAATTAAACAGCGAAAATAACGGTAAAAACGCGTGGTTCGGCTGCCGCGCGCATAACCCCAATCTGACACATGAACTAAAAAAATTATTTTAACTGATTAAATATTAATATTAAGGAATAAAAAAAATTGGGTACTAAGTAGACATATGAATAAACAATAATCCGTAAACAAAAAAATTTTATCACTATTTTTTTTATTAATTATGCTTTTGTTAATTAGTTAATTTTCACCATTTTAATGTTAACATAAAGACGCTGATTATTTCAAAACAAGAAATCTAGAATTTTTTTTGATTTTTTTGAGCTATTGTTAAAAGGTTTTAGAAGAGATTCCCGTTGGAAAAATTCAAAAATTTTGATTAGGCATTAAAAAATTATATATATATATATATATATATATATATATATATATATATATATATACATCATTCTATCATTTTGGCAACGATACATTGTGCTTTTTCCAACAATTTGGCGTCACAAGACGATGTGGCGTCCGTATATCGACGCCACTTTGTTTTTGCTTAATAAATTTTGTTGAGAGTACGATAGATATATCGTTTCTATCGCATTCGAACTGAAAGGGACTGCATATTGTTAGGTCAAAATACTACATACCTATCTCTGTTTGGTTTAGAGTAATTTTCACTTTTAGTGTGTGCCAAAATGATGGTAGAATGAAAAATTTATATACAATTAGTTCAGCGTTTTTCCATATTGGCGCTACTGTAGATGTATATCCAGCTTTCACTCTACTAACATTTTGGCATCGAAAACTTGGCAACGTTGTATACTGATATTTGAACGATGAAGTTCTAATTTCTCTTCTTAGTAATCTTTACCAATCAACATTTCGGCCTCAAGATATATATTTGTATATAAATAATATGACTTACTGTCATTATGGCGTCAAAATATTATTTAAATGAAAATAAAGTACACGTAAATTTATTCATCATTGCCATTCACCACTCAACAATTTAAACAAGATTGATGAAACATATAAGTTTTTGTAGAATGCCAGTTAATTATGTTACAAGTGAATAAAGAATTTTTTTTTGATGTTTCTCTATTAAACAAATCTTTAGGGGGTGGGTGGCTCAGAGCTAGAGTTTGGGCTTGCGAATCCAAGAGTTCGCAGTTCGAATCTCACCGTCAACCAGGATTCTTTTACAAACTTTAATTATTTAAAAATAATTTTGATGTCCAGGTAGGATTCCCCACTCCGGCCATTCACTGTTAGGTTTTAATTAACAGTACTCTTCCTGAATTGGCGCTGGGAAACAGTAACAAAGCCGACACAAAACACACATAAATGAAAATCAAATAAACTGAGACTGGCATATTAGGTGTATACACCTAAGCATAAAAAAAAATATTAACGAGAAATTTTATTACAAGAAATTATTTGCGGTTTTTAAAGTAAATATCTAGTACATAATATCAGAGCAAGTAGTTTTAATCAATATTTTATTGAATTAATTTTTGTTTTTATTTAGTAAGGTACTACAGTTAAATAGGATTTTTTATATTTGGACAAATTTATTAAAATTAAATTAAACTAATTATATTTTTTTTAAAGCTGAAAACTTTAAACAATAAACTATTTATTAGTAAAATATAAAAATTATTAAAATGGACAGAAAATGCAAATAATAATGAAAAATAAAAACACAAGGAAGAAATTTTTGAAAGTTTAATCGAAAGTCGAAAAGAATTGCTTTTTTGAGCATCTATTTTAAATGAATACCTTCATTTTTTGCATTCTTTGTTATACAGTGTGTCCAATTAAGTTGAAACCATATGGGAAACTTTTTTTGTTTTTAGTTTTATAAAAAAAGTCCTTCGTTATAAAAAGTTCTGCACGGTCCAAAACTTAAAATGCCACCATCAGATATTATTTTTCTTTACGCCGTATACGAGGTTTGTCAAAAAATATGAATTTTGCTGAAGAGTAAAGTACCTTTATTTTTGACAAACTTTGTATACGACTAATAAAATTTGATATCGCATGTTGTGTTTTAGATTTTAGGCCATGCTCGACTTTTTATGACGAATAACTTTTTTCTAATATTAATAATAAAAAAGTTTTTCATATTACGCCAACTTATGTAGATAGTTGGTGGCATATGAGAACTAGGAAAAAAAGTTAATCTTCATAAAAAGTCGAGCATGGTATAAACCTAAAATACAATCACCAGATATCAAATTTTATTAGTCATATACGAGGTTTCTCAAAAATTAAGATTTTTTACTCTTCAGCAAATTCATATTTTTTTGACACACCACGTACCTATAAAGCTTCAAAAAAAAATTATATTTGATAGTTGCATTTTAAGTTTTGAACCATGAAGAACTTTTTTTAAAGAATGATTTTTTTTTTTCATAAAACTAAGAATAAAAAAATTTAATTTTCCATATGGTTTCGACTTAATTGGACACACAGTAAAAGTTGGGATGTTTTACTTTTAATTATTTACATTTTATTTCTTTTGAAGGTTTTTAATACTGAATATTTTTGAGAGAAATTCATGACTTACTTTCTTTTGTGTTGGTCTGTCCACACATTTTTTTTTTGTAGCATTACTTATATTTATATTGCTATTTGTGGATGGTTCTGGACTTAGCAGAATATTTTTTTATCTTCTTTCCTTATTTCTTCTACGGTGTGGAACAGCCAAATGGAATAAATTCGGTAATAAATAAATAGGGGCGTGTTTTAAAAAATGCTCGGACACATCGATTGGTATTTTTAGTTGCGCATTTTTTTTACAAAAACTTTTTATGGAGGGTGTATCATGTAACACTGGCCAATACCAACCTTCTTATTTTAAATGCAACACCCTGTATATTTTTAAATTTTAGGATTCTTCAGAAAATTCAAGACATACTTAATGTACTATAATATCCTATACCTAACTGTTTCGGAAATATTAAAACCTAGCTGACTTTGGAAGACGAAATAACGCTTGCGATTAAATTGGTCACTTTTGAGATATTAAGTAACATTAGAAGACATTTTTTAATTTCTTATTAGGATGTTGTCAAGAGGTTCGCGGCTAGCATTTCTCCTAGATTGAGATGTTTTTTTTTTGATACATTTTCAAGAAATAAACAGCATTACTTATTAGTTTTTGAGCGTGCTGTAACGAATTTCTGTAATCAAATAAATTTATTTTATTAATTTTAATTTTTGCAATAAATTGGAAAACATTAAATATTTCCGAAACAGGTATGGAACATAGTACATAAAATTTGTCTAGAATTTTCTAAAGAATCCAAAAATTGCAAAATATACAGGGTGTTGCATTTAAAATAGAAAAGTTGGTATTGGTCACTGTTACATGATACACCCTGTATAAAAATTTTTTGTTAAAAAAATGCGCAACTAAAAATACCATTCGACGTGTCCGAGCATTTTTCGGAACAGGCTCTCATTTATTAATTACCGAATTTTTTCCATTTGGCTGTTTCGCAGTATATATATTCTACTTTCAGTTTCTCGGCATTTTTAAGTAAATATTTTTCTATCTCAACCATTACCGAGGCCCTTCCTATGGGGCCTCAGTATTAAATTCGTGCAGACGAAAAAATTTTCTTACCATTTTTACGTTTCCAAACATAGAGTCCAAAAATGCAAAAAAAAAATTTCGTCTGGTCTTCTGCGCGTATGTATGCCAGCACGATAGCTCTAGAACGAAAGTTCTGATTGACTTACGGTTTGATTTTCTTAAATAATTGCTTCTAATTTAGAACCCGATTGATTCCTAACGTCTAACATTCCTAAGATTCCTAATATTCCATACATTGCAAATATTCTCCAACGACCTGTCAAACAACAGCTGCTGATTGTAAAGGTGAGATTTCTAAGGGGGGTTGCGCCTTCCCTAGTTGCAACCCTACTCCTTATTTAAAATTATAAAAATTATAGTTGGGTGTCTAAAATATGAACTGTGATTGGTTGATTTAATTTTTTTGCAGTGTTATCACTACCTAGAATGGATATGAAATATATTCGTACAGTTAAACGCAATGACATACTTTTTCGTTTTGTAGTCTGTGCGTAGATAAGCTAATATCCTTGAGGGTGTAGAAAATTAGTAGTTTGTGCAACAAGAGTGAATATGGCCAATACACTTGAGTTGTACAGTATATTTTTTCTACGACCAACTAACGAAAATCGAAAAATAAAAAATTGACAAATCGAAAATCGAAAAATCAAAAAATCGAAAATCGAAAAAAATAGGCAATGAATGGTGACATTTCACATTTTTGGCATTACGTTTAACAACAATAAAATCTGTAAATTGTGTTTCATTTTTTAAATAATTGAACGCCCTAATTGAAAAGAGCTCAGAAATGTTGAGGGTAAAATTTTGACGTACCCCTTTAAGGATAACGGATGAAAACGAGTGCTTGTCGGGCTAATAAGATGTATTTCATGAAAATTAGTGATATACAAGACCTTGGATCAACTTTTTTAGTAAGCATCAGACGATAAAAGTCTATTTAATTAAGGTTTTTCTTCTTATATTACAATAAGGTATTTATTTCTTAAAGTCTTTAATAATGGGCATAATAAAAGCTTGTCCTACTAATGAAATGCATTGCATGAAAATTAATGATTTACAAGACTAATTAGCTTTTTTTAGTAATTTTTTCCAAAACCAAGACAAAAACAACTTGAAAATTTTTAATTACCGAAAAGTTTTAAAAAATATGTAAAAAATACATCAGTAGTCGTCCAACACCACTATTGTTTAACTATCAGGGGGTCGATTCTCGACTTGTAGGAACCTTTTCCTATAGGAATTTGTGACACTTTCGTATATGTAGGAAAATGTCATAAATTTTCGAGGTATATAAAAATGTCAAAAATTCCTATAGGAAAATATTCCTACGAGTCGAGAATCGACCCCCAGAATGATAAATGCACTGTCCAACCCAAATAATTGGTATTAATAATTTATCAAAATGAAAAAAATGTTGCCGCTTTTTTAAAACCATTTTAAATTTTTATACGTAGGTAGGCTTAAGCGACAATGGGCGAAAATATTTTTACATGAACAGATCTAAGGGAGTAATGGGATCATATAATTTTACATGGACATATTTAAAAGGGACCGAATATTTTTAAAAAAATAGGCGAAGTAAGGAGCCCAAATATTTTACATGAGCAGGCTTAAGAGGTAAAGGGGCCAATTATTATTGGATAAATTGCTCGAACAAGTTTGTAAATCCTAACCAAAAAACGATATAGAATGGTTTTAAAAATTAAGACTTGTGAAAATTATCACATGGTTTTACCTAAGTAATGTCAATGCTTCACAAACCAAAAAATTAACGTCTTTCTTGATTTTTTTACGCTACGGGTTTACTATTGTGGTCCTCAGTCTCGATAAGGTGGGAGTCACCATTTTAGCGTCTCTCAAATTATTTATTTTAAAGATTTTCCTGTAAAATTTGCAATGCATAACACAACAACGCGCGACGTCTACACTTTAACAGAAAAACTAAACTGAACTAAGAACTAGCTGGCTTTCCTAATATTTATTTACCATTCTACCACCACTTTCGTAAATAAAATAGTACGTAGTTAAAATGTAGGTAATAATGTAACTGTTGTTTCTTTATACTTTATAATATAATGTATTTTATAACTTTTTAACGTCATATTATTTAAGGCAATATATAAATAAAAAAAAGATGCCCAATTGTCTATTAAGCTTTTTAGATGTCAAAATGTTGGTAAATTCTAATAGTATATTACATACATACTTATAAATGATGACGTCGAAATGATATTAAATATTTTTAAAAAATCATTACTTATTTATATTTTTGTGCTATTAGTCTTTAAATAATTTCTTAAATCTTTCATTAAAATTATTATGTATACTGAGTTCAAATTGATTGTACATTTGGCATATGTGAATATATGCAAGACGTGTCGCCAAAATGATGGTATGTAGGTAATAATTTAACTGTTGTTTCTTTATACTTTATAATATAATGTATTTTATAACATTTTAACGTCATATTATTAAGGGTAATATATAAATAAAAAAGAAGCCAAATTGTCTATTAAGCTTTTTAGATGTCATAATGTTAGTAAATTCCAATAGTATATTGCATGCATACTCATAATAGATGACGTCCAAATGATAGTAAATAACCTTAAAAAATCATTACTTATATATATTTTTGTACTATTAATCTTTAAATAATTTCTTGAACCTTTCATTAAAATTATTATGTATATTGAGTTCAAATTGATTGTACATTTGGCATATGTGTATATATGAAAGACGTGTCGCCAAAATGATGGTATTTATAATTTCTGAAAACTGGCAACGTTGCATGTTGCCAATATGTTTCCACAATGAACGATTTTTCGTACTGTTGCCAAAATTCACCTCAGAGTGAAATATACAAATATACATAAAACAGTAATCTGGCGTCACCTAGAAGGAGTAGGTTTTTCAAAAAACTAACCGTGTATATAAGTTCTGCGATTTTTTTGGAGCCTGGAGCTGTTGTCGAAATTTTCCTATCACATACTTTATGTATATTTGTATATTTCACTCTGAGGTGGATTTTGGCAACAGTACGAAAAATCGTTCAATGTGGAAACATATTGGCAACATGCAACGTTGCCAGTTTTCAGAAATTATAAATACCATCATTTTGGCGACACGTCTTGCATATATACACATATGCCAAATGTACAATCAATTTGAACTCAGTATATATAATAATTTCAATGAAAGGTTTAAGAAATTATTTAAAGACTAATAGCACAAAAATATATATAAGTAATGATTTTTTAAGAATATTTAATATCATTTCGACGTCATCATTTAAAGGTATGTATGTAATATACTATTAGAATTTACCAACATTTTGACATCCAAAAAGCTTAATAGACAATTTGGCATCTTTTTTAATTTATATATTGCCTTAAATAATATGACGTTAAAATGTTATAAAATACATTATATTATAAAGTATAAAGAAACAACAGTTACATTATTACCTACATTTTAACTACGTACTATTTTATTTACGAAAATGGTGGTAGAATGGTAAATAAATATTAGGAAAGCCAGCTAGTTCTTAGTTCAGTTTAGATTTTCTGTTAAAGTGGAGACGTCGCGCGTTGTTGTGTTATGCATTGCAAATTTTACAGGAAAATCTTTAAAATAAATAATTCGAGAGACGCTAAAATGGTGATTCCCACCTTATTGAGACTGAGGACCACAAGAGTAAACCCGTAGCGTAAAAAAATCAAGAAAGATATAACTTGAAACGAAAGACCAAAAGCCGAGAGTAGTATTAAGACGTAAATTTTTTGGTTTGTGAAGCACTGACATTACTTAGGTAAAACCATGTGATGATTTTCACAAGCCTTAATTTTTAAAACCATTCTATATTGCCGTTTGATTAGGATTTACAAACTTGTTCGAGCAATTTATCCAATAATAATTGGCCCCTTTACCTCTTAAGCCTGCTTATGTAAAATATTTGGGCTCCTTACTTCGCCTATTTTTTTAAAAATATTCGTTCCCTTTTAAATATGTCCATGTAAAATTATATGATCCCATTACTCCCTTAGATCTATTCATGTAAAAATATTTGCGCCCATTGTCGCTTAAGCCTACCTACGTATACAAATTTAAAATGGTTTTAAAAAAGCGGCAACATCTTTTTTCATTTTGATAAATTATTAATACCAATTATTTGGGTTAAGCAGTGCATTTATCATTCTGATAGTTAAACAATAGTAGTGTTGGACGACTACTGATGTATTTTTTACATATTTTTTAAAACTTTTCGATAATTAAAAATTTTCAAGTTGTTTTTGTCTTGGTTTTGGAAAAATTTACTAAAAAAGCTAATTAGTCTTGTAAATCACTAATTTTCATGCAATGCATTTTATTAGCAGGACAAGCTTTCATTATGCCCATTATTAAAGAAATAAATACCTTATTGTAATATAGGAAGAAACACCTTAATTAAATAGACTTTTATCGTCTGATGCTTACTAAATAAGTTGATCCAAGGTCTTGTATATCACTAATTTTCATGAAATACATCTTATTAGCCCGACAAGCACCCGTTTTCATCCGTTATCCTTAAAGGGGTACGTCAAAAGTTTACCCTCAACATTTCTGGGCTCTTTTCAATTATGGCGTTCAATTATTTAAAAAATGAAACACAGATTTTATTGTTGTTAAACGTAATGCCAAATGTGAAATGTCACCATTCATTGCCTATTTTTGATTTTTTTCGATTTTCAATTTTCGATTTTTTGATTTTTCGATTTTTCGATTTGTCGATTTTTTATTTTTCGATTTTCGTTAGTGGTCGTAGAAAAAATATACTGTACAACTCAAGTGTATTGGCCATATTCACTCTTGTTGCACAAACTACTAATTTTCTACACCCTCATGGATATTAGCTTATCTACGCACAGACTACAAAACGAAAAAGTATGTCATTGCGTTTAACTGAACGAATATATTTCATATTCACTCTAGGTAGTGATAACACTGCAAAAAAATTAAATCAACCAATCACAGTTCATATTTTAGAAACCCAACTACTATTATTTTTATAATTTTAAATAAGGAGCAGGGTTGCAACTAGGGAAGGCGCAACCCCCTTATAAATCTCACCTTTACAATCAGCAGTTGTCGTTTGACAGGTCGTTGGAGAATATTTGCAATGTATGGAATATTAGGAATGTTAGACGTTAGGAATCAATAGGGTTCTAAATTAGAAGCAATTATTTAAGTAAATCAAACCGTAAGTCAATCAGAACTTTCGTTCTAGAGCTATCGTGCTGGCATACATACGCGCAGACGACCAGACGAAATTTTTTTTTTTGCATTTTCGGACTCTATGTTTAGAAACGTAAAAATGTTTAAAAAAATGGTAAGAAAATTTTTTCGTCTGCACGAATTTAATACTGAGGCCCCATAGGAAGGGCCTCAGTAATGGTTGAGATAGAAAAATATTTACTTAAAAATGACGAGAAACTGGAAATAGAAGATATATACTGTGAAACAGCGAAATCGAAAAAATTCGGTAATAAATAAATGAGAGCCTGTTCCGAAAAATGCTCGGACACATCGAATGGTATTTTTAGTTGCGCATTTATTTAACCAAAATTTTTTATACAGGGTGTATCATGTAACAGTGACCAATACCAACTTTCCTATTTTAAATGCAACATCCTGTATATTTTGCAATTTTTGGATTCTTTACAAAATTCTAGACAAATTTTATGTACTATGTTCCATACCTGTTTCGGAAATATTAAATGTTTTCCAATTTATTGCAAAAATTAAAATTATTAAAATAAATTTATTTGATTACAGAAATTCGTTACAGCACGCTCAAAAACTAATAAGTAATGCTGTTTATTTCTTGGAAATGTATCAAAAAAAAAACATCTCAATCTAGGAGAAATGCTAGCCGCGAACCTCTTGACAACATCGTAATCAGAAATTTAAAAATGTCTTCTAATGTTACTCAATATCTCAAGAGTGACCGATTTAATCGCAAGCGTTATTTCGTCTTCCAAAGTCAGCTAGGTTTTAATATTTCCGAAACAGTTAGGTATAGGATATTATAGTACATTAAGTATGTCTAGAATTTTCTGAAGAATCCTAAAATTTAAAAATGTACATGGTGTTGCATTTAAAATAAGAAGGTTGGTATTGGCCAGTGTTACATGACACTGCATAAAAAGTTTTTGAAAAAAAAATGCGCAACTAAAAATACCAATCGATGTGTCCAAGCATTTTTTAGAACACGCCCCTATTTATTTATTACCGAATTTACTCCATTTGGCTGTTCCACACCGTAGAAGAAATAAGGAAAGAAGATAAAAAAATATTCTGCTAAGTCCAGAACCATCCACAAATAGCAATATAAATTCAAGTAATGCTACAAAAAAAACAAAAAAAATGTGTGGACAGACCAACACAAAAGAAAGTAAGTCATGAATTTCTTTTAAAAATATTCAGAATTAAAAACCTTCAAAAGAAATAAAATGTAAATAATTTAAAGTGAAACATCCCAACTTTTACTGTGTGTCCAATTAAGTGGAAACCATATGGAAAATTAAATTTTTTAATTCTTAGTTTTATGAAAAAAAATCATTCTTTAAAAAAAGTTGTTCATGGTTCAAAACTTAAAATGCAACC
Organism: Psylliodes chrysocephalus; assembly: GCA_927349885.1. Lineage (NCBI taxonomy): Eukaryota > Metazoa > Arthropoda > Insecta > Coleoptera > Chrysomelidae > Psylliodes > Psylliodes chrysocephalus. The sequence goes on from OV651832.1 coordinate 8,932,415, forward strand.
ATCAAATATAATTTTTTTTTTGAAGTTTTATAGGTACGTGGTTTGTCAAAAAATATATGAATTTGCTGAAGAGTAAAGTATCTTAATTTTTGAGAAACCTCGTATATGACTAATAAAATTTGATATCTGATGATTGTATTTTAGGTTTATACCATGCTCGACTTTTTATGAAGATTAACTTTTTTTCCTATTTCTCATATGCCACCAACTATCTACATAAGTTGGCGTAATATGAAAAACTTTTTTATTATTAATATTAGAAAAAAAGTTATTCGTCATAAAAAGTCGAGCATGGCCTAAAATCTAAAACACAACATCAGATATCAAATTTTATTAGTCGTATACAAAGTTTGTCAAAAATAAAGGTACTTTACTCTTCAGCAAAATTCATATTTTTTGACAAACCTCGTATACGGCGTAAAAATAATATCTGATGGTTGCATTTTAAGTTTTGGACCATGCAGAACTTTTTATATAAACTAAAAATAAAAATAAAAAAAGTTTCCCATATGGTTTCAACTTAATTGGACACACTGTATAACAAAGAATGCAAAAAATAAAGGTATTCATTTAAAATAGATGCTCAAAAAAGCAATTTTTTTCGACTTTCGATTAAACTTTCAAAAATTTGTTCGTTGTGTTTTTAATTTTCATTATTATTTGCATTTTCTGTCCATTCTAATAATTTTTATATTTTACTAATAAATAGTTTATTGTTTAATGTTTTCAGCTTTAAAAAAAAATATAATTAGTTTAATTTTATTTTAATAAATTTGTCCAAATATAAAAAATCCTATTTAACTGTAGTACCTTACTAAATAAAAACAAAAATTATTTTAATAAAATATTGATTTAAACTACTTGCTCTGATATTATGTACTAGATATTTACTTTAAAAACCGCAAATAATTTCTTGTAATAAAATTTCTCGTTAATAATTTTTTTTATGCTTAGGTGTATACACCTAATATGCCAGTCTCAGTTTGTGTTTGATTTTAATTTATGTGTGTTTTGTGTAGGCTTTGTTATCCAGCGCCAATTCAGGAAGAATACTGTTAATTAGAACCCAACAGTGAACGGCCGGAGTGGGGAATCCTACCTGGACATCAAAATTATTTTTAGATAATTAAAGTTTGCAAAAGAATCCCGGTTGACGGTGAGATTCGAACTGCGAACTCTAGGTCTGAGCCACCCACCCCCTAAAGATTTGTTTAATAGAGAAAGAAACATCAAAAAAACATTCTTTGTCCACGACCACTTAATAATAAATCAATATTCTACCTCCTAACTAAAAGCATATAGTACCCATATATCACGGAGTGAATTATGATAATTCACGCTTTTGTAATTCTGGCACATTCCGGTAGATAACTAAAGATAGGCGATACTTTTCATAACGATATTTTCTAGATCGAAAAATCAAAAAATCGAAAAATCGAAAATCGAAAATCGAAAATCGAAAATCGAAAATCGAAAAATTGAAAAGTTAGTTACCTATGTTTAATAAAAACTTTCCATTCTGCACTTAACTTTTATTTAATAAAGAAACCATAATGGTCGTGGACAAAGTATAGTATTAGACTCGCAATTTATGGCCATTATTCACTCGGGTGACTTGCGCCCCTCGCCTACGGCTCCAGACGCAAACGTCACCCTGCGTGGATAATGGCTACCATAAATTGCTCGTTTAATAATATACTATTATTCACTTGTAACATAATTAAGTAGCATTCTACAAAAACTAATATGTTTCATCAATATTGTTTAAATTGTTGAGTGGTGAATGGCAATGATGAATAAAATTACGTGTACTTTAATTTCATTTAAATAATAGTTTGACGCCATAATGACAGTAAGTCACATTATTTATATCCAAATATATATCTTGACGCCGAAATGTTGTTTGGTAAAGATTACTAAGAAGAGAAATTAGAACTTCATCGTTCAAATATCAGTATACAACGTTGCCAAGTTTTCGATGCCAAAATGTTAGTAGACTGAAAGCTGGATATACATCTACAGTAGCGCCAATATGGAAAAACGCTGAACTAATTGTATATAAATTTTTCATTCTACCATCATTTTGGCACACACTAAAAGTGAAAATTACTCTAAACCAAACAGAGATAGGTAGGTAGTATTTTGTCCTAACAATATGCAGTCACTTTCAGTTCGAATGCGATAGAAAAGGTATATCTATCGCGCTCTCAACGAAATTTATTAAGCAAAAACAAAGTGGCGTCGATATACGGACGCCACATCGTCTTGTGACGCCAAATTGTTGGAAAAAGCACAATGTATCGTTGCCAAAATGATAGAATGATGTATATATATATATATATATATATATATATATATATATATATATATATATATATAATCTATAAAAGCCAATTAAGGCTTAGTCTTTGCCGACTAGTTAGGAAATAAGTTAGGAAATTTTTGGGGAATTTGGCAAATTACTTCACTAGTGTACTCTTTTAAATTTATTCCGAGCTTTCGAGTATGGTTATACTCATTATCAAGGAGCTACAAAAGTTAATAAAAGTTGTTGAAAAGACAAGTTAATTGATTAAGAAAGTTAAACTTACAACTCATTGAGGATGGTGTGTAAAAGGTCATCAAATTAAAATTATTGGACATCACAGTTTTACAGAGACGGAAACTATTTTAAACGGACAAACACTTGATACATTATTTGTATTAATTGAAGAAAAAACACATCGATGTTTTATAAAATATGTAAAACAAAAAGCAACATGGCTAACGGCGTGGGTGTCACATGGTTGTGAACCCCGCGAAAAATGAAGTAAAATGTCATGTGTCAGTCAACCGTCAAACATGTCATCGGCGGAAAAGAAGAACGCAAGTGGCCTATGTCACCTTAGCACAAAGGGTACAACAATTCAGCCCATGAAAAGCATGACTGATGACTAACCTATGAGGATATAAATTATAAATTTTATTATATTTATGTGTTTTAATTATTATAAGACTAATAATTATACGGAGGAAATTCTGATTTGTTTTAAAAATGTCACTGACTTAGCAGGCGACGTTGCCCTCTGAGTAAACAGTACGATACCCTTGTTAGGGTTGCTATCCCCTACCATGGATCATACTGATCACTGAATTGACAATATCACGAGCATAATCAGTGCATGTGGTTTTAATAGCAAAATTTGAAATTTAGTGTTAAATAGTCAATATAATAATTATTACACCATGAATAATTTAAGGAAAAAATTATTTTTGTAAAATTATACATGAAACAGTAAGCTGAAAATTGAAAAATTAAAGGATATACAACCAATTATACGGGTGAAATTTTGATTTGTAATTCTATGATACTAGTCTATGTCTGATGTCACCAAGTGAGTGAGGCTCAACAATTCAATAATTGAAGACCCTCCCTCACCTATTCTGACATCACCCACAGAGCTAGTAACATTTGGATTTAATGCAATATGAGAAACTAAGTTTATGAAAACTACAACTCAGACAAACTTGTGTTGTCCATACCGACATCTCTATGTTTATCCAAATATAAAAGATATGAGAAGATTTCACTTAAATGTTTAATATCTGATCTTTTATTAATGCTATAGGGACCGTGCGTGAAATATAGAGGCAGCACTACTGCCGAAGTTAGCCCTCTCTAGTGTTTAATTTTAGAATTAAATGGGGTAAACATTGCAAGTAAATAATAAAGGATATTTTTAAAATATTAAATATAGTTAAATATAGATACCGGTCCGTACCAAACAATCGAGTACATGGTCAAAATGATATAAAATGTAAAACATTATTAAAATCTGGACATGCATATACATTTTAAGCAAAAACATTTAAATGACAAAGTGACAATAAATTGTAAAGTTGTACCTCAAACAAGTGTATCCAATGTCAAAATATCGGTATTTAGTAACACTGAATTTAAAAGTATTACAATAACATTTAAAAAATGTAAATTAATAAAAAAGATTGGGAATAATAATAATTCTTTTTAGCTTTATGTTAGACGAAATGTCATTCATCCACTGACGTTTATGAGACGCCCAGTGATATAGATATTATAGAATGCTCACCCATCTATAAAAAATTACGAAAAGCGGGTTGCAATGTACCTTTCCTAGTGCTCACTAAATAGAGCCGTTCTAGCCCAAATGTGTTTTAATATAAAATTTCAGCATTTTAATCTTTAGAAAAAGAAAATAATTAAAGTTTTACTTCAAGACACGTTATTATGTATTTGGACAGTTGATTTTCCATGTAGTTAAATAATATTAAGAGATCTAAACAATTTTTAAAACAGATAGATATAAATAACTTTAGACTACTCTCATTTCAGAAATAACACTACATATAATACATAATTGCAATATGTAATACAATTTCGAAAAGAAAATGTAAACAACTTTGATATGAGATATAAACAACTTTGGTAAGAGTTGTAATTGGATTATTCTGAATAATTTTAAATGGTAATGTCACTAAAAAAATTTACAAAAATCACTGGATTTTTAATATTTTAAAGTTTGTTGCAATCTCTTCTGACAGCACTTACAATGTATTATTTATAATTTGTTTATTTTAGTAATAAATGAGAAATAATTAATAAATTGTAAAGAAGGCTATGATATTTTTGTCAAATTGGACATACTTATTTCATAGTAACGTTCTACATTAGTTTTATTCAACAGAATAAACCATTAATTATCTGTAAAATTATATTTATATAAAATGTTCATTTAAATATGTAAAAATCTTAATGACAAGAAAACGCTAAAGATTTTAATTTCTAAACCGGTTATGTAAATGATTTCTTTACAACTAAGTGCTCAAAATTGATACAAGCTAGATAAAAAAAAACTTTGCCCAGTGAAATACGTTTTTCGTTGTCTGATTTACATATGGATAAGCAATCTATATAGTTATGTATATCATTGGATGTGAGACACTAATTCTGCTCTGTGGAAATTCATAAAATTTCTTTACTATCGAATGAAATCCAGGTTTCCAAAGTAATGTGTTCGTACATCCACGGATGCAACAAGTTTTTTCGATAATGATATTACGTAAATAATTCGACTTTATTTAATTAATAATTATTAAACAATAAATGCCGTATAAAATATTAATAAATATCCCCCATAAAGTTCAAATTTTTGTCACCAGTTAGCGTTAAAGTCATGACGCACGGTCCCTATTGTCATGTTGATAAATGTGTGACATTTCTAAAAATTGTCTTTTTGAGATGTTGGTTTCTCTTTCTAATATTGTTACATTTTCATAGTCCATAATATGGTCATTTTTATGGACATGTTCAGCCAAAGCACAACGTTCAGGGTGTAGTCTACTGTCGCTCCTGTGGGATGTTATACGGTCTTTTAAACATCTAGAAGTTTGGCCAATTTATGATTTTTGGCATGTACCACAAGGGATACAGTAGACCACATCACTCAACGAAGTTATGGGTACTTTATCTTTCAATTTTGAAAACACAGAGCTACCGGTAAGGACAAGTTTTTCTGCAATTTTGATATTATCAATAGATTTGAATAATTTTGTTATCTTAGGTGTAATTTCCTTAATATATGGTAACGTGACATATCTGATGTTAATTTGTTGGGAAACATCGTTGGGTGGCACAACCCCAGCATCGACACTTATTATATTTTGACTCTCATTGGTGTTATTTTCTATGTTACTGTTGGTAAAAATAGATGATGTGTTAAAAACTATCTTGCGTGTTAACTCAGGTGGGTAGGAGTTCTCGGTAAATAAGGTATATAGGATTTTCAAGTTCTTGTCATGGAAAGAGGGATCACTAATCTTAAGGATTCTATTTTTGATTTCTTTCATAGTGTTAATTTTAGTAGAATATTTATGGTAAGACCAATAATTAATGTATCTGCCAGAACTAATTGGCTTTCTATACCAATCTACTAAAATATTGTTGTTGTTTCTAAGGATTCTAGTGTCTAAAAAGGGTACACTGTTCTGTGAATCCTCAGTTTCTAGGGTGAATTGGATGTAAGGGTTATAACTATTGAAATACCATAACACCTCATCTACAAAAGTAGCAGGCATTGCTAAAATAATGTCATCGACATATTTTTTGATAAAGGGGAATTCCACTGGGATAACACTCAAGATAATGTCCAACACCTCATCCATTACGTAGTTTGCTAATATTGGTGATATAGTACTACCCATCGGTGTACCAAAAGTTTGTCTATAGAATTTATTGTTAAACGAGAAATATTGTTTTCAAAAACTAAAGTCAAAAGTTCTAAAAAAGTATCCTTGCTAATGTTGCAACACTCACCTATGTTGTCCCATTTTTTGTTTATCGCCATAATGCATATGTCTAAATACACGTTACTGAATAAGGATACCACATCCAAACTAGCTATCACATGATTGTCAGGTATTATGCTCTTATTAAGTAATTTATAAATTTATAAATTAAAAGTTTCTAGAAATGACATTTATAGCACAAAACCCTAAAAAGAGACATACAACATCTTAGTGAAATTTACCAAAATCTTTTATCTAAAGACAAACCGTTACGAAATTAACATTTTGTATCATCTCTTGACTCTTTGTAATAAGTTATTTTATAATGAAATTATAATTTTTTTTATTTTTAAAAAGAAATCTTTTTTATTTTTTCCTTCTTTCAAATGTCATGCAATATTTATAAGTTAAATGCCATTTTTGACAATGTCAAATTAATGACAAATAAACTATACATTTAAAAGCGGAGTACATTGAAAAATAACTTTAATTTTAGTAATTTTAATTTATAATTCATGAATTTGTTTGACTATTTAATGAAAAATTTACACAAATTTGTTAGAACATCAAGTGTACAATCTCAACTTATTGTAAGTAGTACCTTTAGTTATTTTGGTCCATTGTAACTATTTTCCAACATTATTTGTAGTCTACCCTGATGATGGAAATGAATTAATAAATTTCCGAAAGCTTGGCTGAAGTAAAAAGAGTTTTCTTTCACATATTATTTGCTGAATTCCCCAATAATTTGATTAGTTTTCTACTTAGTCAGCAACTACTACCTTTCTATACAGGGTGTTATTGAAATACACGTACATATTAAAATGGGGAATAGTATGTAATGACCAAAAACGATTGGCACCAATTTTAACTTCAAATTCTAAAATTTAAATATTGGGGAAGAGTCCCCTTTTCCGACCTACTAGTTTCCATATTTAAAGAAGTAAAATAAATCGAAATTGAACTTACCCATAGAAATTGCACTGTTGCACAAAACCAATTAATTCAAAATAAAGTTTATTACAGTAATTGTTCAAAATGCCGTCCATTATTATTTACACACACTTGCAATCGTCTTTCCAAAGAACTTTGAACATTAGAAATTAGTCTTGGATTTTATCGTAGTTCCTCGGCTACCGCATTAACTTTATTGGTTAATTGTTCAACACTATTAATAGGTTCATTATAAACCAGTTGTTTCATGTGACCCCACAAAAAGAAATCGCATGGATTTAAGTCCGGAGATCTCGGAGGCCACTTAGTAGGTCCATTTCTGCCTATCCACTTTTGAGGAAATCTTATGTTCAAAAACTGCCGTACGTTTAAATCAAAGTGAGGAGGAGCGCCATCTAGTAGGTACCACATCCGTTGCCTTAATTGTAACGGTATCTCTTCTAGGAGTACTGGCAAAATATCTTGTAAAAAGTGGAGATATCCTGGCCCATTTAATCTGTTCGGGAGAACATAAGGCCCGATTAAATACTGATCTATTATGCCAGCCCAAACATTTATTGAAAATTTTCTTTGATGCCCAGTTTCCCTAATGGCGTGAGGATTTTTATCACTCCAAATATGCGTATTGTGCATATTGAACACGCCATCACGAGTGAATGAAGCCTCGTCAGTATACAATAATATTTTTAGAAAATCAGGAATATCAACACATTTTTGAATCATCCATTCACAAAACTCCACTCTCTTTTCTTCATCACCTGGATATAAGGCCTGGACTTTTTGGATGTGATAAGGATGTAAACCTTGTTCTTTAAGTGTCCACCACACAACAAATGAGGACACTCCAATTTCAAGACCTAGTCTTCTACAACTTAATTGAGGCCGGTTTTCAACAGCTTCCAATATTTCTTCTTCGGCCGCCAATGTTCTTTGTGTTCTTGTTCTCCCTCGATCTGCATTGACACTCTCAAATTTTCCATGGTCTCTTAGATGCTGAACAGTTGAAATAAACGTACGACAGTCCGGAATTCTCCGATTTGGAAACCGTTCGCGATACAGGATTTGTGCTTGCCGAGAATTTTCTCCAGCTGCCCCATAAACCAGCACTATATCCGTTAGTTCAATATTCGTAAATAGTGGCATCGTAAAAAAATATTTAAAAGTAATCGTAACAACACTTTTTACCAACTTGGAAATGACGCGCTCGTGTTAGCCAGATTCGTAAATCAACTAAAATTTTAATAATCTATAGTTTCAAAAATGTATAGTTTAAAAACAATCATTTATCAAATATTCTAGTTTTTTGATAACGAGGGTAGTAAAAACCAGTCTTCGGAAATAGAAATTAATTCGAAAATCTTGGCAACATGGTTATTTCTTACAAGACTAGTTTTCTTATCATCTGACAAAAACTTGCATATTAATTACTGTTGATGTTTAAAATAGGTAAATAAACCTAATTTATATAGGTCATCCTCAACATATCAGTGAAGTACGTTTGTTTTAGAATTAATTTTCAAAAATTAATAACTCCCTTAATAAGGGGTATTTTTAAAAAATAATATTTTTCTACATTCAGTGGGGATCTGCGCAATACCCAGTTTTAATATGTACGTGTATTTCAATAACACCCTGTATATGATATATATATTATATAACAATTTGTTATAAACAAATGCAATTTTACGCAATATTTTTTTTTAATACTAAAACATATTACAAAAACAACCATATATATTTTTTTATTGAAAAAATTTTCTTATTATTTTTTATTTAACTTTTAAAAATATTGTACTAAATAATTTTTTAATGCCTTTGATTGTTAATAAAAAAGTGAAAAATCAAAAATTTTGAATTTTTCCAACGAGGATCTCTTCTAAACCCTTTTAACAATAACTCAAAAAAAATTCTAGATTTCTTGTTTTGAAATAATCAGCGTTTTTATGTTAACATTAAAATGGTGAAAATTAACTAATTAACAAAAGCATAATTAATAAAAAAATAGTGATAAAAATTTTTTGTTTACGGATTATTGTTTATTCATATGTCTACTTAGTACCCAAATTTTTTTAATCCTTAATATTCATATTTAATCAGTTAAAATAATTTTTTTAGTTCATGTGTCAGATTGGGACGATGCGCGCGGCAGCCGAACCACGCGTTTTTACCGTTATTTTCGCCGCTTAATTAAAATTATAAGGGTTATTTGTACAGTTTCGGGAGGTTGGACTTTTTTTTAGGAAATTTCCTGCTCTTTAAGGATCTTTTTTCAAATTTCGATTATCTCAAATAGTTTTTGAAATATTTCAAAAAAACCAAACCCTTATTTTTTATTTTACTTTATTGTTTATAACTTTTGCATTTTTTTCAGCCTATTTTTTTCAGACAATTGGATTACACAGGTCCACAAAAAAAAGTGGTTCGACAAAGATTTTCCTACGTATTTTTTACCGCTGAACACGAATCTGAAGTCAAAATTGGGGGGTCAAACTGCAAAAAATGGAGAAAAATTAAAAAAACCGATAAGATCCATTTGATTTTTTTGTGGATTTGTGTTATTATTAGTAATAGACCAGGGTCGATAATTTTTGAAACAAAAAAAAATAATAGTAGGATGAAACCCGTTAAAAAAGGACGAGAATATAACAAAAATGAAAGGAAAAATAATTTACGGGCGATCTGATGTCGGGAAGTGGAAGGGGGTGAGTTTTTAAGGGTAAAAAACGGTTTATCTCGATTTCCGGCAAAACTACAAGTTCTATGGAAAAAAATTAAAAGACAAAGTTGTAGGTAATAAAGAGACCTACAACTTTTGTAATTACACTTTTTTCACATAACCTCAAAATTTATGTGAAAAATTCAAATAATCAAGTTTTTGGTTTTTTATTTTTATCTTATGCAAAAAAAATTTTTTTCTCGAAATTTGGTGAAAACTTTTAATGTCCTAAAGAGACTGTAATTTTTTTGATTTGAAATATTTATTTTTTCACCTTATTTTGACTTAATATCAAAAAACTCGCGTCAAAATATCAGCTCTTCTTGTAAAAAAATATATACATAAATATTGTTGGCAATACTTATTCTAGTTTAGTTCATTTTGTTGTCACGGTTGGTAGGTGTGTGTGTCAGATGTCGGGAGTGTAGAGAAAGTAAAAGTTGAAAAGTCTTTTGGTAGGTAGAGAGGGGGTAAACGTCAAACCACTTCGGGCGGCTCCGAGAATTTCAGAGTAATGTTTACCTACCAGTGTCGTTTCATAGAATAAGAAATTTTAAATTGTTATCGGCGGAACCGGACAATCGCATTTATTTATGGATTATAAATGATTATTAAACATGTATTATAATATTCAAATTATAATTTTACAACATTTCAACAGCTATTCATAATTTATTAAACTATTTACTCGAAATTGTTATTAACATCTATAAAATAATTTTGTACGCCAATGTATCGCGTCCACTTCGGTGAGATCCGTTGCCAACCGGTCAATTTATGTGTATAAAGTGGGAGAACTGGCAAAAGCATTTCCAACTTTTACTTCTGTTCTATGTAGAGGAGACGTATTAAAGAGTTATGCCGAAAATACTAAATTTTATTTCTCAGAAAATGCAAAGAAAAAAAATCGAATCCGAATTTTTTTTATCACTTTTAATTTCTTGAAAAAGTCAGATTCTATGTTACATTGATAAACAAAAAAATTACAAATCCATAAATCATAAAAATTGCAAGAAACGTGCGAAAATAGTTGTTCTAAATATTAAAGATAAGATTTTAATTAAAAAATGTGATTGCTGCAATTTTTTTTTTGTCAAAAAGTTGATTTATTAAATTCTAATTACATTTAGGTCATAGAAAATCTCATAATATATGAATAGAAATGTAAATCGTACTATTAAATTTAGATACTTTATACTGATTATTATTATTCATAATAATATTTTAAAATGCATTAAATTTATTTATAAATCTTATCTTGAACCCTAATCACTTATTCATTACTTTTTGTCTCTTCGGTGGCATTTCTTCATCGTTAGATTCGACAAACCTTCCCGATTCTAGTAGATCTTCAAAATCTTCAAGACCATCACCATCTTAGTAAAGGTATTATAGGAGTTCGGCCTCAAAATCGCGATTTTCTTATGGAAATTAACATGGGAATTTCTAAGGTTCATTCTAATGACATATATAGATTAATAGACTGCTCATCCATATATAAACAAGACGACGAAAAGCGGGTCATATTGCTTGGCTTGCCGAGTGCTCACCAGGCAGAATCGGTCTGGCCCAAATGAGTTTAAAACTCATATTTCATCAAAGTAGGAATTGAATTAAAAAAAAAATTATCTGTATGTTTATTTTAAGACAGCAGCTTGCGTTAGGTATTTTAAAAAAGGATTTTGAGTCATAACGTCTAGTTTCCCAATTTTCAAAACATTTTAAGAGATCTAACCAATTTTGAACATAGATATAAACAATTTGACACTCATGTGTATATAACTAACTTTAGACCACGACCACTGTATAGTGGCACTATTCGGACACTTGATTATTCTTTTAAAATTTATTTCGCATTATAAAAGCAGATATTATGCAAAAATTTAATCAACTTTTTAAAGATTTTACTAAAAGTTAGTAGCTTTTTCACATTCTAAAGTTTGTTCCCTTTAGACAATTAAGGATTATTTTGGCGGTGAATGTGAATGATTTGATGAATAATAATAAAATTCCACCAGTGGAAATCTGATCAACATCATAGTAAAATGGACTAGGTACAAAGTGCATCTTAGTTGACGTCAAGATCCGTGTACCTTAGCATCGGTAAGAGGGAAATAAAGATTCTGACTTACAATCACAAAAAGAATGTACAACTAAGCTTAGTCTATGTAAGTTAGCTCAGATTAGTGGTAAAAAGAAAGCGACTATTAATAAAAAGAAAAGTAATCCAGCTAAAACAAGAATTATGGCTACTGTCTTTATTAATGATATGTTGCCAGTACTAGTAGAATGTTAAGTGTTGAGTTATCTTCTTCAGGCAATGGATGTACGTATGCATAATTTAAAATGTTTGGTTAATTATTATTATTATTATTATTATGTTTAATGTGTTTTTGCAGTTAATGAACATATATCTACTACTGAAGCAGATAATGAAGATTTGTGTGCTGCTGAATAAATTTGCTTAATTTACAAAACTTTGTTTAAAAGCAGAAAATTGGGATCGATTGTTCAACATTAGTGAAGAGTGGTGATTTAGTTGATCCATTTTCAAACAGAATTGTTAGTGCTAAAGAACTATCTACTTTAATAGGATTGCAGTCCTTCCAGTTATTAGCCACCATTGTGGAATTAGTGGCAGAGTTGTTTCTAAAGAATAGGAAAAAGGAGATCAGTTATGTCTGTAAAGGATCAAGTTATATTTACTTTTATGAAGTTGAAAACTGATATGCAAGATATAATGTCTTATCCATTTTATTTGGAGTGAATGAAACTTTTTATCATTAATTTTTTTAACAGTTTTTAATAAAACTGGTAGAAGTTCTTAGTATGGTATAATTCGGCCTTCAAAACAAGAAATATTAAATAATGTGCCTCTATGTAAGTAAGAGTACTACTTGATTGTACCGAAATCCCAATACAGCAAGCCAAATGTATTTGTTGTAGGCTAAAAAATTACTCTGACTACAAAAAGAGACATACTATTAAAATATTGACTGGAGTGTCACCTACTGGTCTCATTACTTACAAAAGTGAAGCATATGGTGGTAAACTTCAGAAATAGGCATTTTTTAACAAAGTTCAATACTTGAAGTATGTGAATCATTTCTCGATAGTAAAATGTTTAACAAAGGTTTTCTTATTGGAAACATAACAGAAGCTGAAGATATACAAATTATACAGCCTCCTTTCCTTAATAAAAAAAATCAATTCAGCCATCAAGAGGCTTTACTTAATGCCAAAATTGCCAGAGCTAGAATTCACATAGAAAGAACCTATCAAAGAATAAAAGTGTTCGTCTCTCTGTATTGGTACTTATGTCCGTTTTTCTTCTATTTATATTGAGTTTTTATTATACGATACTTCTCTGTATCTAACTAACTTTTAAAATGTACTTGTAAAGCCCAGATAGCTCTAACTCGGGCCTTTGAATATAATAATATTTATGTAATTGTATTTACAATAAATAGTTTATTATTATTAACATTATTATTATAATTCGTAAAATTATTATAAACGTATTTACCTTGCACCTACTTGTATTGATACTTGCGTGAAAAATGAAATGTTACTTTTTATATTTCTGTAGCTGGTCTTACAACCCTTTATAGAGCAATTCACCATTTAAATTTAAAAACAAAACAAGTTTTCACACTCAAATAATTAAAAAACTTAAAACAGAACATAAGTATAATTAAAACTAAATAAAATAAACAATTCAACAAAATGTCCGACTGAGTAATGACAATGAGAACAAAATCTCAACTAGATTAAACTTTCTTTAAAACCGGTCCTGTGAAAGGTTTGTTTACCAGTGAGCACTCAAAATTGAGACAAAACACAAACATTGCATGCACTAGACAAAGAGAAAACATCTCCCAGTTCGACCCGCTTTTCATCGTTTTATTTACGTATGGATAAGCAGTCTATTTAAACTATATATGTCATTGGTCTAAATCAAGGTCACGCGTCGATCTTGCCGTCACGTGTCATGACGTCACTAGCCAACTGTTGCTAACCTAACCTTACTCGACCTTGTTGTCAGCCTGCTACATCTGCCGCTAGATGGAGTCACTTATAAATTAATTTATTAATCCGCAACTTACCATACATCATTATCACAGCAACTCAACATACACCATTAATTATTTTATTTATTAAAGAAAAAAAAGTTGAAACCGCGGAGGATCGATCCACTGACCCATAGAGGTTTGCCGATTACCAGTCGGCGTTGTAGACCACTCAACCACGAGGTCATTTAAGAAATTCTTACTTTATAATGTATACATAGGATCTTGGACACCAATACTTTTTAAATGGAAAACATGTAGTTCACTCTGGACAGTAGAGTGCTGGTGTGGACATTCAAGTAAAGATTGGACAAATATTGCTAATAATTTAAATGGGAGAAAGTTATTTGTAATAGGGTAAAGTGATTTTTTTCGATATCTTTTTTTGTTTGCATCTTTTTCATAAAAAATATTGGCCAAATTTGACACATTTTTATCGTCTAATAAAGAATTTACAATACTCTTCTTTCCTTTTCCGGCAAATCCAGATGTTGTATTGCAACCAGAAAAACAATGCAGAAATGCAACGATATCTTTGAAGGATTCATATTTGAAAAATAGATCTTTTACATTTCCAGAACCTGGTTTGAGAAAATTAATGTCATGATTATTTGAAGTTAATTGATTCAAAAGGACCAAAAGATCAATATCTTGACCTACAACAATGACAGTTTTATTGGTATCTCTGGCAATTTCTATCGAAGTTTTAATAATGTCTGCATCAGCATCTTCTTCTGCTTGTTTACAGGAAAATCCTTGTGACTGTAATGTTTTCATTAAAGTTTTTTTATTTTGTCCTTGTTTTTCTCGTTAGATAAAAATTTTTCTTGCAGAAATGGTGTTTTTATATGGTTTTCTACGACTACGTTCTCCTTTTTTAGTTGAAGTAGCTGCTGGTACTGTTGTCACAGTAACTGATTTTTTAATTTCGGGTTACCCTTCAAAAACGATATAGCTGCTTGCTGCGTAATGTTTTTATACATAGCGAAAATATTTATCCATGTGAACTTTTGTGAGAAATATAAAGAATTATGGTACATGCATGTGTAGTGTTCAAAAAGGTAGATCATTTAAGTCGAAATGTATGGTTTCATCGGTAAGTATTTTTAGGTTAAGATATGTTGTGTTCATTTGAACCAGTGGAGTAGGGCTTGTACAAGATTTGATACAATTTCTTATAGAATTTAAATTATATAGGATCACATAGTAAATTGTTTGAAAAATAATTATCCAATCTTATTTTTCAGACAATTTACTGCAGGTTTGATAATATACAATTTAAATTGTACAAGAAATTGTATCAAAAACTTGTGTAGTCTAAAACAGTCTTAAAACAGTTTTTAAAGTGATATTCCTTTTATAAATTAGTAAATTTTTCTTATACCAATAAATAATTATTGAATAGTGGCAAAGAAAATTTAACGTAAAATGTAGAATACCTTAAAAATGATTTACCTATTGAGCACCTATACATATTTTTTATTACTCTATTTAGGTTTCCGCAAGATCCTGAGAAAAGAAAACTTTGGTTTTCTCTAATAGGAATCCTTGAAAATCAGCCCCTTCGTAAAAACCCAGAGTTGTGTTTAGAACACTGTTTTCCTGAAAATGTTTTGGTACGTGCAAATGGTACTAGATATATTAGAAAAGATGCAAACTCCAGACGGTGTGAGGGCTTTCTATTTTTGCATGACTTATCCAACAGGTAAAAATACAAAATATTAATTTTTTGTTTACCTCTAAACATTATTTATTACCTATATGTATGTATATCTAATGTATGGGTTTTTAGTTCTGATTCAACTGTTTTTGGAACACCACCTGCTGCAAAAAGAAACGTTGCAGTAAGTTATAACATTAATAACTAAGCATAAAAAAATTAAATGAGTATTTTATATATTTAAAACATTATTTTAAAAATTTTTACAGTTTTTTTACGATATTTTTTGCCATACCATGTTTTTTTTTAATTATTAATTAAACAATTATATATTTTTAGGACAGTGTTTTATTTAGATACCCCTACCTACTTAATGTTAATTTAAAATTTTAAATAATTTTGGTTAACATCATACCAGGCAAATATATAGTAAATGCCAATAAACTATAAACCAATAAATATTAAAAATCGAAAGGTAACTTGAATTTGCTTGTATTTGAATTTACTTGTACTTGAAAATCAGCAAGTATCATGCAAAACTATTGTCATATACTCTGAAGGCAATTCTCTCACCAGAAATCAAATCACTACTGGTGAAAGACTGTCTAGAAGACCTGACAGAGCTAAGTAGTTAAAATAAGGTGACCTTAGCCTGGGTTCCAGGCCATGAGGGATATCAGGGCAACGAAAAGGCCGACGAATTAGCCCGAGGAGGCTCAGATAAGGCCATGACAGGCCCCGGACCCTTCTGTGGAGTTGCTAAGGCATTGTGCAAGGCATCCATTAAACAATGGATGCAAACAGAGTCTCAGGAATGGTGGAACAACTATCCAAGACTGAGACAGGCCAAACAGTTCATCAAGGAACCATCGGCCAAGTTCACGAAAGACCTACTGGATCAAAACAGCGTCAAATCGTTAGGATAACAGTAGGCCTTCTTACTGGACACTGTCGCCTCAAAAGGCACATGAGTGTCATAAATTCAGCAGAAGAAGCAACTTTGTGCAGGTTCTGTGAAGAAGAAGAAAAGGAAACAATATTCCACGTCCTGTGCCAATGTGAATGCCTGGCTAGAACGAGGTTTCTAACATTGGGCGAAGAAAAGCCAATTGCATGCAACTACATGCGGAAGCCACTGTCAAAGCTACTAAGACTAATAAAAAAGACCAGGCTAGACGACATACTTTAAAACAAACAGGAGTCCCACAATAGATCTGAAAAGATCGCGGTGGACAAGGACAAATAACGTCCAACTCATGATCTAATCTAATCTACCTACATGAAAAAATCATCATAATTATATTACTAAAAAAATATACCTACATATTAACGTATTTTTTTAACGTACTACTCTGACAATACTGGTAAGTTTAAAACTCTACGCTACTGGCGAGCATATTATGTACAGTTCATCAAATTTCTAGAGGTGTTCGACGCCCAGACAGAGAACGCGCTACGTGTGACTAAGATAGCTATTGTACAGTCTGCTAAACAAGTTATTTTAAATAGTTTTTAATATTTTTAGGTAATTAAATTTTAAAAGTGTGGAATAGTTTAGGAATTAAATTGGTCTGATTGGACTTTCTTAGAACGTTTTTAAAAGCAGCTAAAGATAGTATGTAGAATTGAAAATAATTATTATGCCATAAAAGGTGTTTTGGAATTCCTTCAACCTTTTGAAATTGAGTCAGAAAATATAAATTTTATAGGATAGCGGAAAATACCTATAATTTTTTTGTAGGCCTTTGTAAATCGTGGAAATAGTTTATATTTTATTTCTACCTTATTAAGGAAAATGGTACCTATTATTAATAACGGTTGTTTCTGAAACATTACTAAAATTTTCGAAATTTTGTTTTTCTACAAAATAATAAACTATACTATTTAGAAAAAAATTTATTTCTCTTATAATTTTATTAAAAATAACAGGGGAATATTTACATTTCTTGATCTATTAAACAAAACGATAAATTATCTCGACGAATGACACCATGTTCTAGTACGGAAGCTAGCTTTACATTTTTGTTGGTGGTTTCATGGGTTTCATATCAATTTTTTGTAATTGTAGTTTACACGTACATATACCTCTTAACACTTGTTTGCTTTATTAAAAAAGTGTGTTGTTGTGATTTACGTCGAAATAAGTCAAAAACAACTTGAAACCCCATATAAAATCAAAAAGGAGAAACGGAAAAAAATTGAGCCTGTAAATGAACACAACTCAGAAACAAAAATAGCTATCTAATAATAAAAAAATAAAATTTGATTCTTGTGCAGCTTCATCTATATCATTAACTGTTTTTGGTTTTTTAATGGTTTTTCTTGGTGATGAAAATTCCGATATCTCACGGTTATCGATTCTTTTTTTCTCTCCAGAAATGCGGACGACAGTGTTTTTAGATACTCCTGTGGCTGCAGCAACACGATCATTTACATTTTTAAATGGTATTGAAGGTGAATTAAAGTTTCCTTCTCTTCTCATAAACTCTATAACATTGGCTATTATTTCGCGAGATTGACTGTTAATCACGCGGCCTCTTAATTTGCTATTAAACTCCATGCTTAGGTTCTATTAAACTGTAATGAGCAAAAAACACAAACGAAAATAAAAGAAATGTTTTAGCGAAATGTACATCTGACATTTACGTCTGAATGAAATAGTGAAATACTTGATGCGCAGAGTGTACTTTCATTGCGTAAATCCGTCGGGATGCCTGTCAGTAGTGCTTTCTCTGTCTAGCCGTCGAAAGCCTCTAGAAATTTGATGAACTGTACACTGTTTACAACGTTGCCAGCCGGTCATAAGTTATCTGTCTTTCTCTCTTCCACTCACTAACAATTTTAAAACAATAACAGTCCGCAATTGTATGGGATTTATGAATGAAACATTTTGTCTATATGTTGTAATGTCTTTGGACTGGTCTCAATAGGGCACAATTCAAAACTCTTGCCGAACATAACGATGACATAAAATCTATGAAAAACCTAAGCAAGAAAAACTGTATTGCACTTTTTCTTATCAAATTAATGGTCGATCTCAGTCAGAAAGTTTTAGGGATGATGTTCGGCATGAAACCAAAACAGCAACCTCGAGTTATGAGATTTTCAAGTTGTTTTAGTTTCAATAACCAATAATTTTGTACCGCGCCATTTTGGTTATCGGCATATACCTCGGAGAGGATTACGCTCAACAAGAAAAACAAATACGATTCTGGTTCCCCTAATTTAAGTAACTCTGACTCACTCAAGAACTGATGAACGTCGGCAGCCGTGGTAGGATTTTTCTGTTTCTTTGTCTCGACTTTGCGCGTTAGAGTTTAGAATATGTATCCCTCGTATCTACATGCAATTGTTAAAATTATGAATGAATGCGGATTTTGTTTAGTCTCGGAAGTAATTTTGTAGTATTTAGGCTCCACCCAAGTTGTAATTTTTATACCTACAAAACTACCGTTGCTCCGCAGGTCTTTCAGTTTGTACAGTTCATCAAATTTCTAGAGGCTTTCGACGGCTAGACAGAGAAAGCACTACTGACAGGCATCCCGACGGATTTACGCAATGAAAGTACACTCTGCGCATCAAGTATTTCACTATTTCATTCAGACGTAAATGTCAGATGTAAATTTCGCTAAAACATTTCTTTTATTTTCGTTTGTGTTTTTTGCTCATTACAGTTTAATAGAACCTAAGTATGGAGTTTAATAGCAAATTAAGAGGCCGCGTGATTAACAGTCAATCTCGCGAAATAATAGCCAATGTTATAGAGTTTATGAGAAGAGAAGGAAACTTTAATTCACCTTCAATACCATTTAAAAATGTAAATGATCGTGTTGCTGCAGCCACAGGAGTATCTAAAAACACTGTCGTCCGCATTTCTGGAAAGAAAAAAAGAATCGATAACCGTGAGATATCGGAATTTTCATCACCAAGAAAAACCATTAAAAAACCAAAAACAGTTAATGATATAAATGAAGCTGCACAAGAATCAAATTTTATTTTTTTATTATTAGATATCTATTTTTGTTTCTGAGTTGTGTTCATTTACAGGCTCAATTTTTTTCCGTTTCTCCTTTTTGATTTTATATGGGGTTTCAAGTTGTTTTTGACTTATTTCGACGTAAATTACAACAACACACTTTTTTAATAAAGCAAACAAGTGTTAAGAGGTATATGTACGTGTAAACTACAATTACAAAAAATTGATATGAAACCCATGAAACCACCAACAAAAATGTAAAGCTAGCTTCCGTACTAGAACATGGTATCATTCGTCGAGATAATTTATCGTTTTGTTTAATAGATCAAGAAATGTAAATATTCCCCTGTTATTTTTTATAAAATTATAAGAGAAATAAATTTTGTTCTAAATAGTATAGTTTATTATTTTGTAGAAAAACAAAATTTCGAAAATTTTAGTAATGTTTCAGAAACAACCGTTATTAATAATAGGTACCATTTTCCTTAATAAGGTAGAAAAAAAATATATAAACTATTTCCACGATTTACAAAGGCCTACAAAAAAATTATAGGTATTTTCCGCTATCCTATAAAATTTATATTTTCTGACTCAATTTCAAAAGGTTGAAGGAATTCCAAAACACCTTTTATGGCATAATAATTATTTTCAATTCTACATACTATCTTTAGCTGCTTTTAAAAACGTTCTAAGAAAGTCCAATCAGACCAATTTAATCCCTAAACTATTCCACACTTTTAAAATTTAATTACCTAAAAATATTAAAAACTATTTAAAATAACTTGTTTAGCAGACTGTACAATAGCTATCTTAGTCACACGTAGCGCGTTCTCTGTCTGGGCGTCGAACACCTCTAGAAATTTGATGAACTGTAATGTAAATTTTCATCTCAAAAGCTGTTGAGTTCAGTCAGAATTTCATGTAAAAAAACAACTCCCAGTCCTATAGATAGAACTGAAGTACATATCGCGTCTTCATCCAATTAAATAAAATCATAAAGTAAATTAATGATTGATTCAATATCGAAATAAAAAATAATTAGTAAGTGCTTCGTCTTTAAAGATACTTGCTTTTATAAATCGTGTTTGTAGATTTCCTTCTAACAACTAACGAATAATGAGGTATCGAAATTATAAAAATAAAATATATTCCTACTTTTTAGTATTTGATTTTCCGTTAATTGAAATTCTGCAGCAAAACCTATAATTCTAATTAAGTTGATTTATTTTATCTTTCGTTTTAACTGCTAGGTAGCAATATTTTTATCAAATGCAGTCAGGTACAATACCATTTCCTCCTTAATTTTCTTTTTTGCAGAGATTAGGTACTTTTTTTAGGATAGTTATTTCTTGTTGTTTACTGAACAGAAGATGCTGTTTGCTGTGTTGTTCTATTTCTTCATCTAGTTTGTTCTAAGCAGAACTAAAAGATTAATTTTCTTTTCAAGATCCAGACTGAAGCTTTGCCAGTCTGTTCTCCTGTTTATTATTTTGGATAATGGTATCGCTAAGAGTAATAAGAATGGTAGAATGATGTAAATTTATCAAAAAGACTCACCTTGAGCCCAAGTATATTATTTCTGTCTGTTGGGTTGCCAGTTAACGTCACGAATGAAAGGTTAGTCTGACAAAACGCGCGTTTGCAATAAAATTCGACGAGTTTATGGATTTTTTCGGAAATAATCAATATTATATTCCTTTGAATAATGACTGGTTTTTGTATATTTTTACGGTTTTTATTATAAAATGTACAGTTTTTGTTTTGATAATTGATATTTTTCTTATGTCATTTGAGAAAATGAAGGTCTTCTTGACCTTTAATTGTTGTCTTGATGTCTACTTTCGTTTCAATTATATTAACTATTTTTTTTTTGTTTCAGAAGGTAAACAATCAATCATATTACTGAGTAAGTATTTCTTATGAGTATTTTAAAGTAATAACAAAATTTTTGAAAAATTTATTGTATTTTCAATGATATATTAGCCTACTTTTTCAGTTGATTTTCTAAACATAAATTATCTTACAGCTTAGTTGATACTTTAAACCAGTGGTCGCCAACCTCTCAATGTGTTGAGCTACTTTGTTAATTTTGGAATAAACAGCGAGCTACCCTCACGGAAGCCACGTAATGCAACGTAAATGAAATAATCCACAGTTAATTTATCATTATATGTATTTATTTTACTATTTAACTGGTAATACATAACACATAGGTACTAATAATAAACTAATAACAAAATAACTAATATTACTAGTACGTACTTGTTCATAGCTACATTCCTACCTACCAAACGAAGGTATTTGAAAAATAAACACAAACTTTTATCCAGCCACAACGGCATGTCACGTAAGATTTAAAAATAGTTAATAATAACAACAAAAAAGTAACGCAGTATCATGAACATAAACATTGAAAAATAAAAAAGCACGTTCAATGAGAAGGCTGACACTCAGACTCATCGATAATTTTTTTAATGTTTGCAGTATAATTTGATACAGCCATTCGAATAAAATTATCCAAATGTTTATCTGTAAGTCGATTGCGATATTTGTTCTTAATAAACTTCATATTGGAAAAACAAGATTCACACAAATAGGTTGAACTGAATAACGCTTTCACTTTCAAGGCAACACGGCATAGAACTGAATATTTGTCTTTACTTACAATAGGCCAGATACATTTGGTACTTGAGACTAACGATTTTAAGGCTAAATCATTTTGAAACTCAATTACTTCCATTTCTGTTGCAGCGATGTCTTCGCCAAAGTTCTGCATAACACAAGTTTCAAACTGTTGGATATCAATTTCCATAAAGGGTGAAACAACAAACTGCGCTACTAAAGCCATTTCGTTGAAATCCTTAAAAGATTTTTGAAGTTATTCTTCAGGGTAGAAACTATTTCTACATGATATTTGCTGTCATAGGGTTCTAATGGATTTTGAGATATTTTTTCTGAAAGAATAGGAAAATACTTGGCATCGCTGTTAATTAGGTTTTGTTCCCAAAACTCCAGCTTTTTGATAAATGCTTTTATATCAGAAATCATTTCCGCTAGTTCTTTGTCTTTCCCCTGAAGCTGCAAATTAAGTTCGTTTAATTTCTCTGTAATGTCCACGAGAAAACCAAAATCTCTAAGCCAGATTGAATTTTCTAGTTCCGGAGTCGGTTCATCGCGTTGTTTGAAAAATTGAACTATGCCAGATAGGACACCATTAAAACGTTTCAGCACCCGTCCTCTACTTAACCATCGGACTTCAGAGTGAAGGAGTAGGTCCCCGTATTGACAGTCAACTTCATCGGCCAAGATTTTGAATAATCTTCTTTGTAACGCTTAAGCTCTAATCTTGTTCATAATTTTTACCACCAGTTTCATAACGTTGTTTAGTTTCAGGAAATTTCCACATAATGCTTGCTGATGGATAATGCAGTGGTAACAGAGAAATTGCGGAAAAGTTTCATCTTTACGACATAACGCCACCAGACCCTTATTACAACCCACCATAGCTGGAGCGCCATCGGTTGTCATCGGTTTTCGATATTGGAATTTTCTCGGAAGAAGTAATATTTTTTAAATGAGAAAACAACTCCTGTCCAGTAGTGTGTCCTTTCAGTGGAATAAACTTCAAAAGATCTTTAATCGTAAAATCACTAAACGACATCTGTTGATTCGTCCAGTTAAAGTGAAAAATAAACACGGTTATCTAAGTCAGTTCTTAACTGTAAAAAAAATATCATTGCTCATTACGTCTACACGTCTCATCACTGTATTAGCAGAAAGTTGCATAAATTTTATAGCTGAAACTATCTCGTCTTTATTTCTAAAGTTGGCAAATAACGAATCAGCAGCTTCTAAAAACGCCTGTTTTATCATTTCCCCGTCTTTATAAGGTTTCTTTTTTGTGCAATTATCTGGGACACACGGTACGATGCTTCAGTTGCAGCCCTATTTTTGTCGACTGTTCTTAAAAATATTATTGTTGTCCAATTAACTGCTTTTTTAACTGTTTCAGTTTCTCCTTTCTGGCGGAAGAATGTAGTGGGAATGATTTTTCATTATTAGAATGTACAGTTTTATGATTTCTCTCAATATTTCCTTTTTTAGCAATGGAGACCGAAGTATTACATAACAAACACACATTTTTATCTTTAACTTCTATAAAAAAGTATTGTTCTTCCCATTTCGAATGAAAGTGGTATGTCTTTACCTTCTTACAACTGCTTGCCATAATATTATTTTTTGTTGTTCTCTACTAACCTAACCGCTGGACGTTGGTTATGCGTTCAGTTTTAAACTAAGCGCAATGTCGCCGCGCCGTGAGTATGTATCCCGTTCAAAGCAATCCTGATCGTTCTCGAACACTAACGCGCTGGTCCGGCTGGTCGGTTCTAGCTTGATGGCATCAGCGGCAGATCGCTCACCGCAACGTTGCCGTTGTTTATGTTTAATATTATGACAATTAGATTTTTTTGTGGAATTTTCGGAAGCTTCTCTGATTTTTGCAGTTTGTATTTTTTAAATTAAAATCGTTGCGAGAGCTACCAAAATTGCCTCCGCGAGCTACCGGTAGCTCGCGATCGACAGGTTGGCGACCACTGGTATAGGGTTTTGAATCCCACTTTCACTGCCCCCGAGGGCTTACTCATATGGTTTGGTCGCACTAACTATGCACTATTACTATACCTGACGACCGAACGTAAAATAATAATGAAAAGAAAGTTTTGGCACAGCTTATACAATACAGCTTCACAACTCCGTGTCGGCGTCTTTGATCTGGCGGTCGAGAACCAAGCAAGACGGAATGGTGCTATCTCTGTTAGATTCGAGGGAAAAGTCGGGCCCGGATTAAACAATTTTTTTATTATTGAAAAAATTGAAAACCTTGGCGTAATAAGGTTGGTTACATGCCATATTAAGTAAGTTTTGGGAAATTAAATTTTTAATTTGTTTTAAATCTGTCAAATATAATTAGAAACATTATTTAAATATAAATATTACGAAAAATAGCACATCTTTCGGATTAGAGGTAAAATAATTTGTATGTGGCTAGTAAAATCCTCGTTAACAAATGGTTTGAGCTAAAACAGTCACTTCACGACAAATTGTGGCTTGGATCCTTTTTACACCAAGGGCTTCAATTGTTAAAGAATTGTGTCACGCTCGTGGATGCAAATCAAGTGGTACCCCGTGTCTCTGGCAAGTGTTACTCTTCGCGCAAAGGGTTTATACCTAGATAAACGAATGCTTCGACTGAGGTCTGGGAACTCTATGGTATTTTGGAATTATAAAGAATTTGTGCTTTTATTTTAACAATATTGGTTATATTTAGATGTATTCTTATTAATTGAAATACAGATTTGTAGAAGTAATACTTTGACAGTTTTTATTAATATAATATATTCAATTTTTATCTGACCATACCGAAGTAGGGAATTTTGAAACTTTATAGTAATGTAAAATTTGAATTACAATATTACACGATATTACATAATTAGTACTTATTTTAGGTAGGTACTAAATTTGTACTTGGAGAAAGTAATATCGATTTTTATAAGAAAACTTAAAAAGTAAATTAATTTAGTTCCTATTTCTGATGTAAAACTTAAGTTTTGGTTTAAACCAAGAAAACAAATAAATTATAGTTTGTTCAACAAGGGTGGATATGATAGCAATATCACACAAAGACGAAGTTTGAGCACGACGTCGTATGCGGAGTACTCAATCGTCTGATTGTGATATGAACAATCCACTCGATATGGTCAGTATATTTTTTCTACGACCCACTAACGAAAATCTACAAATTTAAAAAATTATTTTAGGTTATTTAGACAAAATAACTAATTTTAAAATAATTTACGAAGTTGACTAATTTATAAAATAAAATTAACATGAAAAATTAATTAGTCCTCGGCCTAGATTCGATCCCGGGCTTTTCGCGTGGAAGGCAGATGCTCTGTCCTCATCTTCACCGAAACTTTCAGGACTTTAGTTTTAATACTCGTAATTAAATTAGTATGATGTAGTTTGATTCAAATTTATTTTTTTTTAAATGTGGACACAATAAAAACAAAAATGCTATTATTTATCGAGTCTACACAAAAATTTTAATGTATATTTAATATCAATAACTAAAATATATATTGACAATTAGTTTAACAGAATTGTCACTTATTTAAAAAAAATTAAATAATAGGAGTTGGGTGACCAAAATATGAACTGTGATTTGTAGATTTAATTTTGTTAAAGTGTTCTCACTATCTAAAATGGATATGAAATATATTCGTAGTTGAACGCAATAACATACTTTTTCGTTTTGTAGTATGTGCATAGATTGGCTAATATCCATGCACAAATTACAAAACGAAAAAGTATGCTATTGCCTTCAATTGAACGAATATATTTCATATCCATTCTAGGTAGTGAGAACACTGCAAAAAAAAATAAATTCGCCAATCACCGTTCATATTTTGATCAACCGACTGCTATTATTTTTAAAATTTTAAATAAATGACAATTCTGTCAAACTAATTGTCAGTATATTTTTTAGTTATTGAGATTAAACATACAATAAAATAAGTTATTCTTTTGGAAAACGTTAGCATGGATGACTAAAGGGTATTGGGTTAATTAATTCTAAAAGTGTGGTACAAATGTTATTTTTTGTAGCCAATTCTTCAAAATTATTTTGAAATATCTTTTCAATATTGAATATTAGTTCTACAAATTCATCATTTGACAGTTGCAGATTTCCAAATGTATCTGGATTGGCGTTATCATATGCCTTTAAAAAGCAATAAAAAGAAAAATCATCTAATTCAAAGTGATCTTTGTTATATTTAAGACAGGTATCGCAGAGGAGTGTATCCGCAAGGCTTTTATTAAAAGGTAACCACACACATACCTGATAAAATTTTTCTGTATCAATTCGTCTTTACAATAATTTAGGGTGTTAATAATTTTATCATAAAATAAAATACAAGGTGTTCCATTTAAAAAACATACATTTTAATTTGCTAGGCAAAAACGTGACACCCTGTATATCCAAAGATATTTTTAAAATATGTAGGTATTTTTCAAATCCATATAACTTTTATTTAAAACTTTCTTGCGTGTCTACAACAAAATAATGAACAATAACGCACTAATGGGATACCCTGTATAAATTATATTTTTAACAATGAAAATTTCTTATAATGTGGTACTTATCGGTTTGGGTCCTTGGGAAAACTAAAGAATGTTTTCTTGCAGGTATAACCCTTATTAAAACAGCTTTTGACTGCACAAACAGAATGATGTCTTTTTTTTCACTCATTCTACTCACAGCTAAAGAGTCACCAAAATAATAACAGTACCTTTGACTTAAACAAAATCAACGAAATTATACAATCAACGAAATTATACGCACGACTCAACACCTTACCTAAGTACGTTTCTGAACGCCAAAACCGTCTTTTCCCTTCGAAGGCGGAGCTTAAGCGATGCGCGACGAAATCGACGCAAACCGTTGCCGCCAAGAGAGTGTTTTAGCTGTATTGTATAAGCTGTGGTTTTGGGACACGAAAGTGTGGTTACGATATTCTCAGAATCGAAAGAGACGTGGATTCTACAGAACATAGATCCAGAAAAGAGATATAATAGGAATAATGGACCCAAATACTGTAACATAAAAAACACAAGAGAATTTTTTTTTTTCACTTACTAAGCTGATATTTTTTATTATTTATTATAAATATAATCTGATGATATGTTTTAGTTAAAACCGTATAACCGTCCGCCATTGATTTAAATATCGCTTGAAAGTCAGTGTTTCTGAAACAGCTACAGAATTTAGTGTTTTGTGACTGTGCTCTTTACTATTAAATAGTCACTCACAGTTTCTTTGATGTAACAGGATTGTACATTCAATATAACTTGGTTCTTTTGGAAGCAATTTGATTTGATCGTTTTAATCTAAATAAAATAATATAAATAAATAACTTACGTTTTGAGCTGATTCCACAGTATATATCTCCATAGATAAGCCTGGATCCCTCCAATAACTACCTAAGTGTGGTTGCGATTTTCTATTACTTTTATTACAGCAGTAACACATAACAAATAGTACCAGGAGAATTCCACTAATCATTGCCCTGGAAAAACAATAATAAAATAAATTTTAAGAGTTATATTTCCAATAGAAATTATTGAATTTAATTAATTATTTGCTGAAATTTTTCAGTATGAAACTCATTATTTATGCAACACCATAGAAATAATATAGAAGACCGATATAAATATAACATTTAAGCAGAAATTGAAACCTACTGTGCATAAAAACGCGTCTCTGCGCCTGACATCGCAAAATAGTGTGTCTAGAGGCATGCGCAATATGCATGACTTGTCCCTGTAGTGTTGCCAAGTATATTAAACATACCTAACAGAAAATAATTTTAAATTAATTTATTTTTAAATTATATGATTTAGGACCGATTCCACCGTTGTGTTAAACGAAGTTTAAAATGACATTTTTACATTAACAACGTCATTTTAATCTCCGTTTAACACAACGGTGGAATCGATCCTTAAACAGTTTATATCTACGAAATATCGCCACAAAATAACTTATAAACATTTAAATAATCAACTAATAATATTTATGTGTAATTACATTCCCAAAAATATATACAAATACGGTATTAATGTTCAACAAGCGATTCACCTACAAATTCAATATTGAGCTGGCAATAGCACTAAAATCCGGTGTTTCAAGGCTATATGACGCTGCTCTTACAGGACCGTTTGTAGTTTATTATTTAATTACACGATGAAAGTGGCATTTTATTTTTAGTTTTGTGTAGTGTTTAGTCAAATCCTAGGTACAATAAAAGACATTTTTACATTGGCTAATGAAAATGTAATCAATGTATTAAGCAGCTGTTATATTTATTACAAGATTTGTATCTGGAAATCTAAACCTACCTAAGACTTATAATTATGTATAGAGAGCTGTATATTTATATACAGGCTGTCCAGCGACGGGGAGACATTATCGATATCTGACATAACAATGAATGATTTTTTGTTAAAAATTGTTAAAATAGTAAGCAGGCTATGATCTTTCCATCCAAAATATTCTGACAGTTCTGTTATTTCCGTTTTATTTTAAATGAGATGCCACTTTTATTATTTCTGATAGCGATGGAACATGAAATGTTGCTTATTTGGAATATTACCTTTACACAACGCTCATGACGTCTGAGACCGTGTTTCAGTCGGGTATAATTTAAAATAAAGAATTTTAAAATGAACCCTATTAAATTGTACCTTTACCTAACATTTATGGCATCACAGGCCGAGTTGGCATGGTATACTTTTAAATGCGGGTTCTAAGGCATTTTAAAACAAAACCCGATCTCAACGAACTTAGAAACTCTTCTGTCACTCGATATTTTAATCGGTACTTCCTCTTTGCTTTTTGGCTGGCACAACAATTATTTTCATTTCTTCATTTTTTACCGCGTGCGAGCCAGTAAGGTTTAAAGAAATATTAAAAAACCTACTTTAAAAATAAAGATGTTAATGATTTTCTCATGGATCCCATCTTCAGATCTTGACTAAATGTATATAAAACTATTCCTTTTCTAACAAAAAGAGAATCCTAGAAATCGGGCAACGTGGTAAAGAATTATCGCTCAACATACATAAAAAATATTTCAACGATATTGAGAATATCCTCCCATTTTGAAGTGTTAAAAAAATTGTTAATAAAGTGCAAAGTAGAATGTGAACATATATTATAAAGTATATAAAATGATAGATAAAGATAGTTTAGAAGATATTATAAATAAACTATGGAAATATAGAGAATCTCGATTTTGAATCGGTAGAATATTTTATGCAATTTAGAATGAAAGCAGATCAAAATGAAACACATGAACGACCCGTTATTATTGATGACTTTCTTCAAACGTTTTCTAGTTTTCCGAAAACTAACTGGATAGTTTGAAAATGATTTCCGTCGTTAAAGCGCCTCTTGTTCCGAAATAGGTACACGCCTGTCAACATTCATCGTTCATTAAAAAAGTGGTAGATACAAAACGCTTTGTATTGTAAGGCCAAAATATATTTAGAAATCAAAAGAATCATATGAGTGAGATAACTACCAAATTAATGATTTACAAGTTTATTCTTATTATTTATAAAATAGGTTTGCAATGTGCTGATGTGGAATGTTATCATCGACTAAAAACTTTAAATCTTTGTATTAAATTGATCGAAAACAATCCATAAATTGGTTTAGACTATATACAAAGTTTCTAGTAAGCAGCGACTAATTTTTATTATGGAACCGAAAGACTCTTTTAAAAGGGTTCAAAATTAAAATAAAATATGCACCAAGTAAATGTAGTAGTATTTTTTAATTTATATTTAAAATGGTAACATGAAAGGTTTTCTGTCTAATTATAAGTAACGACTCATAGTCTCGGCTGACAAAATGTAAAAAAAATATCGATCATAATATTCCTGTGCATAAAGCAACTGCCCCCTATTTTGCACTCCTCAGATTAAATTTAGTTGTAACAAATGATACTATCAAAAAAAATGTAAAATCACAAGCAAAATCTCGTGACTACAGTACTAATGATTGCCTGTTTGGAAAATTATCTTTGTAAATATTTATATGTATAGTTATATTTAATCCAGGTTAAGTGTCAGTGCGCGAGTATAATGTAAAG
Source organism: Psylliodes chrysocephalus (assembly GCA_927349885.1). Classification (NCBI taxonomy): domain Eukaryota; kingdom Metazoa; phylum Arthropoda; class Insecta; order Coleoptera; family Chrysomelidae; genus Psylliodes; species Psylliodes chrysocephalus. Next base: position 8,962,809 of record OV651832.1, read on the forward strand.
TATGAACAAAATCCGCCCATTCTGTATATACGTTTAGTTACCGACCCTAGTAGATAGGCAATTTGTTATTGCTTTAAGTTTTACCCAAAAAGAAAATCAATATTGGGATAAAATGTTCCAGCACCTTTCAGGTTACGTACCTAAAAAGTATTTTAGTTTTTGGTTAAGTAATGATTTGTAACAGTGATTTTCTAATTTAGATTGTGGATTAACGTTTTTGTATATAACTTCGCTGTTTAATATTAAACGAAGTCAAAACCGGAACACGTGGTTTTATTCTGGAAAGTATTTTTAAATTGAATCACGCACGCCGTTCGAGTGAAAATGTTTTGACTAGTTCAAAACAACATTGTTATATTATAGCAAATGATACTAAACCAAATAAGATGTCAAATTACAAGCAAAATCTCGTGACTACATAAAATATGTACTAATGATTGCCGAAAATTAACTAATTCATATTTTATGTCATATCTTTCTTTAATAAGGACTTTTAGAACCATATTTACCTTAACTTGAATTTTTTTTATCGTTTTCTATATAGAATTACCTTTAAAAATGTATGACTGACTATTTGTTCGATCAATAAAAAAGTTGCACCGGTCCTGTTCGAGCCAGCACCGTTATACGCATGAGCTCCGACACACTATTTTCTCCTTATGGTTTCATTTTTGATATATGGAATCGGCTTTCTATCATAGAAATAATATAGAAGACCAATATAAACATAACATTTAAGCAGAAATTGAAACCTACTGTGCATAAAAACGCGTCTCTGCGCCTGGCATCGCAAAATAGTGTGTCTAGAAGCTTGCGCAATATGCATGACTTGTCCCTGTAGTGTTGCCAAATATATTAAACATACCTAACAGAAAAGAATTTTAAATTAATTAATTTTTAAATTATATGATTTAAACAGTTTATATCTACGAAATATCGCCACAAAATAACTTATACACATTTAAATAATCAACTAATAATATTTATGTGTAATTACATTCCCAAAAATATATACAAATACCGTATTAATGTCATTAATGCCGTATTTTTAATGTTCAATAAGCCATTCACCTACAAATTCAATATTGACCTGGCAATAGCACTAAAATCCGGTGTTTCAAGGCTATATGACGCTGCCCTTACAGGACCGTTTGTAGTTTATTATTTATGCCGCGTTTGAGAATCCACATCGGATACATCTGAGATGTAGTAAGTAGTAAATCTTTGATCACGTGATTCAGTATATGTAAATGTAATGGGACAGATGTGTCCGATGTGGATAAAAAACGCTCGAGATGTAAAAAATGCATCCGATGTGGATTCTCAAACGCGGCATTAATTACACGATGAAAGTGGCATTTTATTTTTAGTTTTGTGTAGTGTTTAGTCAAATCCTAGGTACAATAAAAGACATTTTTACATTGGCTAATGAAAATGTAATCAATGTATTAGGCAGCTGTTATATTTATTACAAGATTTATGTCTGCAAATCTAAACCTACCTAAGAATTATAATTATGTAAATAGAGATCTGTATATTTATATACAGGCTGCCCAGCGACGGGGAGACATCGATATCGGTTTTAAGGCATTTTAAAACATAAACCCGATCTCAACAATCTTAGGAACTCTTCTGTCACTCGATATTTTAATCGGTACTTCCTCTTCGTTTTTTGGCTGGCACAACAATTATTTACATTTCTTCATTCCTTACGGCGTTCGAACCAGTAAGGTTTAAAGAAATTTAAGAAAAAAACCTACTTTAAAAATAAAGATGTTAATGATTTTCTTATGGATCCCATCTTCAGATCTTGACTTAATGTATATAAAACTGTTTCCTTTTCTAACAAAAATAATCCTAGAAATCGGGCAACGTGGTAAAGAATTATCGCTCAACATACATAAAAAAATATTTCAACGAATTGAGAATATCCTACCATTTTGAAGTATGTTAAAAAAAAATGTTAATAAAGTGAAAAGTAGGGCATGAACATATATTATAAAGTATATAAAATGATAGATAAATCCAGTTTAGAAGGTATTATAAATAAACTGTGGAAATATCGAGAATCTCGATTTTGAATCGGAAAAATATTCTACGCAATTTAGTATAAAAGCTGATCAAAATGAAACACATGAACGACAAACTGTTATTGACAACTTTCTTCAAACGTTTTCTATTTTTCCGAAAACTAACTAGATAGTTCGAAAATCATTTCCTTCGTTAAAACGCCTCTTGTTCCGAGAAAGGTACACGCCTGCCAACATTCATCGTTCATTAAAAAAGTGGTAAATACAAAACGTTTCGTATTGTAAGGCCAAAATATATTTAGAAATCGAAATAGTCATATAAACAAAAAAATCATATGAGTGAGATAACTACCAAATTAATGATTTACAAGTTTATTCCTATTATTTATAAAATAGGTTTGCAATGTGCTGGTGTGGAATGTTATCATCGACTAAAAACTTTAAATCTTTGTATTAAATTGATCGAAAACAAACTATAAATTGGTTTAGGCTATATAGAATGTTTCTAGTAAGCAGCAACTAATTTTTATTATGGAACCGAAAGACCCTTTTCAAAGGTTCAAAATTAAAATAAAATATGTACCAAGTAAATGTAGTAGTATTTTTTAATTTTTTAATTTATATTGAAAATGGTAACATGAAAGGTTTTCTGTCTAACGACTCATAGTCTTAGCTGACAAAATGTAAAAAAATATCGAACATAATATTCCTGGGCCCTATTTTGCACTCCCCAGAATAAATTTAGTTGTAGTAAATAATATTATCAAATAAGATGTCAAATCACAAGCAAAATCTCGTGACTACAGTACTAATGATTGCCTGTTTGGAAAAGTATCTTTGTTTGTAAATATTTATATGCATAGTTATATTTAAATGCGCGAGTGTAATGTTAAGTATAAACAAAATCTGCCCATTATGTATATACGTTTAGTTACCGACCCTAGTAGTATTGTTTTAAGTTTTACCGTAGGGAGAGAGAAAATCAATATTAGGATAAATAGTCCAGCTCCTTTCTGGTTACGTAGGTACCTAAAAATTATTTTAGTTTTTGGTTAAGTAATTAATTATTGTAACAGTGATTTTCTTGTGATAGTACCTAATTTAGATTGTGGATTAAAGTTTTTGTATATAATTTCGCTGTTTAATAATAAACGTAGTCAAAACCGGAGCACGTGGTTTTTCTGGAAAGTATTTTTAAAATCACAAGCAAAATCTCATGACTACTGTACTAATGATTGCCGAAAATTTACTAATTCATATTTTATGCCATATCTTTCTTAATAAGGACTGTCAGAATCATATTTACCTTAACTTGAAATTTTTTTAATCGTTTTTTGTATAGAATCATCTCTAAAAATGTATGATTGAAATATCATGCGAACTATTTGTTCGATCAATAAAAAACTTGCACCGGTCCTGTTCTCGCCAGCACCGTTATACGCATGAGCTCCGACACACTATTTTCTCCTTATGGTTTCATTTTTGATATATGGAATCGGCTTTCTATACTATTTCTATGCTTTCTATACTATTTCTATGTGCAACACAGTCGAAAGAATATTCTGAAAACATGTGACAATTCAAACATTTTCATCAGTAGCGGGAAAACATATTAAAAGTAAGAAAAATAAAAGGATGATATCAGAATGGAAGTAAACATAAACAATCTGAACGAGCAAATAAAGAAATATAGAAACAAAACGTCGAAATAATGGAAGAAATATTAATTCCAAAATTTCCAAGGAAAAGTAAAATTAGCTTGTTTGCTACATTCTAATAATTCAGTTATTTAGAATTTTGTTTATCTTTGCCATTTATTAAAAATTGTTAAATATTCGGGCCTTTTCGGATTGTTGTAATAGTTTTAAAAATATTAGTGATTTATTTTACGTATTTTTTTTCATTTCAAAGAGATTTCTTGCATTAAATATATTTTATTTATTAATAATTTTACCCTAAATATAACGTAGTTTAGAATTTTACGCAATGGAAATTCATTTTAAGCTTGTACTTTTAATATAAAAACAAATTTTGGTTTTCCTCCCTTAGATTTTTAAGTTTTTTGAAATATAAAAAAAATCATAAGAAACCCAAAACATCAATTTATATCAAAATTATATAAAGTTTTATAGCCTGAAATTTTGAAAACTAGTGGGTCCGAAATTTGCCAAGTCTTTGATAATACAATGCAACCAAACGAAGCATCTAAGGTTTTCAAAAAATTCGTCAAAATGTTTTCCAACACTTCAAATATTTTGTTTTAAAATTTTAAAACTCTTATTTTGTTTGTTCATTCTTAAAATCTCAGATGCTTCCGTCGCTGTTTGCAAGGGGTACGTAGATACCATCTAAGTCTTTTAAGTTTGTTTTTTATTATGTCTGGACCAAACGATACGTTGGAAATAGAGGTCTGTATTCTGTTTGTTTAGTGAAATATCTGGAAGTGGTAATGCCAGATCTTCAAGGGTGAGAACATTACAGAAGGTGTTAGAAAGAAGTTGAGGAGATTCAGTATTGGTGGTACACTTATCTCCGTTTTCTTTTTGTAGAAGAGGTACGGACTCTTTGGATGTCAGATTTGTTCTAACAGCACAGTTGGGGATGTGCTTTTTTTTTTTTTTTTTAGATTTATGGCCTAGGTGTATATACCTAATATGCCAGTCTCAAATTTGTGTTTAAATTCTCAATCATGTGTGTTCTGTAAAAAATTCCGGCCAACGGTGGGATTCGAACCTGGGACCCTTGGATCCACAGGCACAGGCTCTAACCACTGAGCCACCCACCCCCTCCGATGTGCTTTTGATTGGAGAATAGTCCATGAGCAGAGAAATCGTTTATATTGGTGGTTCGCTTAAATATTTTCCATAGGTGTTCATGTTTTTATATTATTACTTATTAATGTCGAATTTTTCTTATGAAATATACGTATATTCCCCATAGAAATAGTATAGAAAGCCGATTCCATATATCAAAAATGAAACCATAAGGAGAAAATAGTGTGTCGGAGCTCATGCGTATAATGGTGCTGGCGCGAACAGGACCGGTGCAACTTTTTTATTGATCGAACATATTTGTTCACACGATATTTCAATCATACATTTTTAGAGATGATTCTATACAAAAAACAATTAAAAAAATTTCAAGTTAAGGTAAATATGGTTCTGACAGTCCTTATTAAGAAAGATATGGCATAAAATATGAATTAGTTAATTTTCGGCAATCATTAGTACAGTAGTCATGAGATTTTGCTTGTGATTTTAAAAATACTTTCCAGAAAAACCACGTGCTCCGGTTTTGACTACGTTTATTATTAAACAGCGAAATTATATACAAAAACTTTTCTACAATCTAAATTAGGTACTATCACAAGAAAATCACTGTTACAATAATTAATTACTTAACCAAAAATTAAAATACTTTTTAGGTACCTACGTAACCAGAAAGGAGCTGGACCATTTATCCTAATATTGATTTTCTCTCTCCCTATGGTAAAACTTAAAACAATAACAAATTGCCTATCTACTAGGGTCGGTAACTAAACGTATATACATAATGGGCGGATAAATATTTACAAACAAAGATACTTTTCCAAACAGGCAATCATTAGTACTGTAGTCACGAGATTTTGCTTGTGATTTGACATCTTATTTGATAATATCATTTGCTACAACTAAATTTAATCTGGGGAGTGCAAAATAGGGCCCAGGAATATTATGTTCGATATTTTTTTACATTTTGTCAGCCGAGACTATGAGTCGTTAGACAGAAAACCTTTCATGTTACCATTTGCAATATAAATTAAAAAATTAAAAAATACTACTACATTTACTTGGTACATATTTTATTTTAATTTTGAACCCTTTTAAAAGGGTCTTTCGGTTCCATAATAAAAATTAGTTGCTGCTTACTAGAAACATTCTATATAGCCTAAACCAATTTATAGTTTGTCTTCGATCAATTTAATACAAAGATTTAAAGTTTTTAGTCGATGATAACATTCCACACCAGCACATTGCAAACCTATTTTATAAATGATAGGAATAAACTTGTAAATCATTAATTTGGTAGTTATCTCACTCATATGATTTTTTTGTTTATATGACTATTTCGATTTCTAAATATATTTTGGCCTTACAATACGAAGCGTTTTGTATCTACCACTTTTTTAATGAACGATGAATGTTGACAGGCGTGTACCTTTTTCGGAACAAGAGGCGTTTTAACGAAGGAAATGATTTTCGAACCATCTAGTTAGTTTTCGGAAAAATAGAAAACGTTTGAAGAAAGTTGTCAATAACAGTTTGTCGTTCATGTGTTTCATTTTGATCAGCTTTCATACTAAATTGCGTAGAATATTTTTCCGATTAAAAATCGAGATTCTCGATATTTCCACAGTTTATTTATAATACCTTCTAAACTGGATTTATCTATCATTTTATTTACTTTATAATATATGTTCTTGCCCTACTTTTCACTTTATCAACAATTTTTTTTTAACATACTTCAAAATGGTGGGATATTCTCAATTCGTTGAAATATTTTTTTATGTATGTTGAGCGATAATTCTTTACCACGTTGCCCGATTTCTAGGATTCTTTTTGTTAGAAAAGGAAACAGTTTTATATACATTAAGTCAAGATCTGAAGATGGGATCCATAAGAAAATCATTAACATCTTTATTTTTAAAGTAGGTTTTTTTTTAAATTTCTTTAAACCTTACTGGTTCGAACGCGGTAAGGAATGAAGAAATGTAAATACTTGTTGTGCCAGCCAAAAAGCGAAGAGGAAGTACCGATTAAAATATCGAGTGACAGAAGAGTTCCTAAGATTGTTGAGATCGGGTTTATGTTTTAAAATGCTTTAAAACCGATATCGATAATGTCTCCCCGTCGCTGGGCAGCCTGTATATAAATATACAGCTCTCTATTTACATAATTATAATTCTTAGGTACGTTTAGATTTGCAGACATAAATCTTGTAATAAATATAACAGCTGCCTAATACATTGATTACATTTTCATTAGCCAATGTAAAAATGTCTTTTATTGTGCCTAGGATTTGACTAAACACTACACAAAACTAAAAATAAAATGCCACTTTCATCGTGTAATTAATGCCGCGTTTGAGAATCCACATCGGATGCATTTTTTACATCTCGAGCGTTTTTTATCCACATCGGATACATCTGTCCCATTACATTTACGTATACTGAATCACGTGATCAAAGATTTACTACTTACTACATCTCAGATGCATCCGATGTGGATTCTCAAACGCGGCATAAATAATAAACTACAAACGGTCCTGTAAGGGCAGCGTCATATAGCCTTGAAACACCGGATTTTAGTGCTATTGCCAGGTCAATATTGAATTTGTAGGTGAATCGCTTATTGAACATTAAAAATACGGTATTAATGACATTAATACGGTAATTGTATATATTTTTGGGAATGTAATTACACCTAAATATTATTAGTTAATTTTTTAAATGTTTATAAGTTATTTTGTGGCGATATTTCGTAGATATAAACTGTTTAAATTATATAATTTAAAAATTAATTAATTTAAAATTCTTTTCTGTTAGGTATGTTTAATATATTTGGCAACACTACAGGGACAAGTCATGCATATTGCGCAAGCTTCTAGACACACTATTTTGCGATGTCAGGCGCAGAGACGCGTCTTTATACACAGTAGGTTTCAATTTCTGCTTAAATGTTATGTTTATATTGGTCTTCTATATTATTTCTATGATATTCCCGTATTTACCTAATTTTTTTCAATTTAATTCGCAATGTTTAATAAACCGTCTTAAATGTTTTATCCAATGAGTTAACAACTGATTTACTTCTTCAACGCGATCATCACTTTTCCAAAATCGGTTTCCGCTGTAAGCAATCTCAACCCCTATTTTTCATTTATAATATATGTAACTTCTAACCGTGATAAATGACCTTAAACAACCCACATATCCCTTTTTTATTACATCGTCCACAGGGAAGTAAAACTCCGTTTTATAAGAAATTTTTACAACACCCGCGTCGCATCGCGGTCGTTTCCTTTTGCTTATTTGTGTGAAACAAAAGATAAAACAGATTTAAGCGCCAGGGTATTGATTGGTTTCCTGAAACAACCGGTGTTAAAAGAGAAGAATTGTTTAACTTTTAATGTTGAAAGCTTTGAACCTAGAAAAAGCTAATGAACCTATGAGGTGATAATTTAAAAACTTTCAATGACTATAAATATATCTTATGAACTATACTCAAACAAATAATGATTGAGAGTGAACCGTGTTGTCATATCTCAATTTTACCTTACTAGTTTTTAGCAGAATCAAAATAGAGTAAGTAGTAGAGTTGTAAGTTGTGGCAAATTATAGATAATATACAATCATAGTACTAATAAAAGATATTAATTATAACAAAAATCAGTAATGAGTAATACTTATACATTTCTTGATCATTTAAAATTAATTATTTTATGGATTGTTCAGTATTTGTTACAACTAATGGCATCGGTGTACGGAGCGATATTTGTGTCTTTGTCTGTTACGCGTAAAATCCATCTCGTCGACGACGTTCTCAGTAGTGTATTTCTAACCACGAGCGTAACATCGGGTTTTGAATTATACGGTGTGAATTGTAAGTTTTACAGTTAAGTTAGTAAGTAATCGACGTGTTGTAAGAACAATTGGTGAAAAATATTAGTGCTAATAAGTGTTTAAACATTAAATAATAATATTTCTACACCGTTCTAAAACTATGCAAAAAATGGAAGACATTGAAGGGCCTTCAACGTCGAAAAAGGTAAAACGGTCGAAGTCTCGGTCGCTAAGTGAAAAACAAATTGTACTTCGAGTATTTCACTGTCTTGAAAGAGATCATCAGCGACCAAAAGATAACTTAGTGCATATGTGCTGTAATTCTACGGATGTACCTCCGAATAACCAACCGGGCGTTCCAACATCATTAACTTCCACAATTACAAAAGATAAATTAGTTGATATGTGCTCTGATTATACGGGTGTACCAAAATCATCAGTTTACAAAATACTGAGAGGAAACAAAATTCATGGGGAAGTACAAACGCCAAAAACTAGTAGCGGAAGAAAAAAAATCACAGTTGATGAAGAAGCCAAAAACAGTATACGCATAACTATTCACAGTTTCTTTTTCAGAAATGAGCTGCCCACTTTGCAAAAAGTTCTGGAGGCAGTTAGCGATCATGAATTGGTCCCACAAATGAGTAAAGAAACTTTGAGGAAAATTTTACACGAAATGAAATTTACGTACGGAAAAGTCGACAGGAAAAGCATTCTCATTGAACGTCAGGAAATAATAGTATGGAGAAGAAATTATCTCCGAAAAATTGAGGAATTTCGGAATATCAAAAAAAAAATTTACTACATGGATGAAACGTGGGTTAACCAAGGACATACGGTCAAAAAAGTATGGCAGGATGGTCATATAACAAGTGCACGACAAGCTTTTATTGAAGGCTTGTCAACTGGGTTAAAACAGCCTTCTGGAAAAGGTAGTCGTCTGATAGTTACGCATATAGGAAGCGACAGTGGATTTTTACCAAATGGTGAATTAATATTTAAATTCAAGAAAACAGGCGACTATCATGAAGAGATGAATGCGGAGGTGTTTGAAAAATGGTTTGAAGGCATCATTCAACTTGTGGAACCTGGGTCTGTCGTCGTCATGGACAATGCCCCATATCATAGTCGGTATTTAGAATCATTACCGAAACAATCATGGAAAAAACGAGCAATTCAAGAATGGTTAATTAATAAAAACATCCAATATAAAAAAGATAGTTTAAAGGCAGAACTACTTCAGTTAACAAAATTATAAAAATTTAAAAATAACTAAACAAAACAAAATAAAAATATCAATTGCATTGGATATGCAATATCCGTCATTATGATTTTAATTTAAAATTTAAGTAATACTTCTGTATGTGTAACCCAAGAAGAAACTTAAGAAACAGTTCCTTACTGACTTCGGCCGCGACATAATATATAAATATAGGTTAATTTGTGAAATAAAGTTAAATTCATTATTAAAATAGTAAAATTGATAATATTGTTTCTGTCACCAAACCAACCCCTGATTAGGTATCTTTCTTATTTTTAATTTGAAATATATATTGTGATTTTTATTAATATTCTTAATTTATTTGGTTCCTACTATAATTACCACAATTATTACTCCGTTTTCATAAAGCCCCACTAATGACTACAACGATTAGGTAAATTACGATATTGCAAAGGTTTCATGAAATAAATAAAAGAAATTGTATGAATATTTTAAATAATTGTACCCTCTCAAAAATAATAAGCACGCCTCCGATTTGGTCGTATTTCTACCTGCTTTTACTCTCAATCATTATTTGTTTGAGTTAAAGATGGTACAGGAGAAATAAAACCTAATCAAAACAGCTATTTTGCTACGATAACTATCTAAAGTAAGTTTTTGCCTTAGATTATACAAACAGATGAAACATAAGACACTACGAATAATCCCACTTCAAAATTGTTCACACCTACCAATCACAGTTGAGGACATCACATGTCAGAACGTTGTTCGTCCAAATTTAATGTGTCGACGAGAATTAATTTGGTATTTTAGACTTAAATTTTGGAAATTACCGTTGAAAATGCCAAGATGTGTTGTAAGAAGCATTATTTATGATAAAAGTGCGAAGTGTGACAGCGATAAAGGAAACTTGCATTTATTTCAGTGAGTTATTTAATTTTTAAAGATTCTATTCATATTTGTTTATTAGAAAATAAACAAAACCGGACTTGGTCATTGATACATGTTATAAGTATATAGCAAATAAAGTTTATTATTATACTGTTTTCTATTTCTTGTTGTATTGGGAATATTTTTTTAGGAAGTGGAAACATACAATCAAATACAAAAATATCAATTTTATTACCAATTTATTCGTTTCAGACTGGTTTTAATAGTTTTTTCAAAACTATTTATTTAGTATTTCTCAGAGATAACAGAGATATAAGAAGTCATTCATAAAATATAATATTCATGATGCCAAGAACAGTTCGCACTCAAAACATTCTATTTCTAGACGCGGGGCGAGGCGACGAAAGGTGAGAAGTAAAAGAAGGGATACAGTGAAGAATTTTACATAGTTTTATCAATGAATTACTGCCCGAGCTTTTACTACTTAACGTAACTTTTCTTGCCGGTGTAAGCTCTGTTGCCACTTCCAATCTAACATCACTAGGTTTTGGAATTTGTTGAAAATTATTACATCTAATTTAATGAAATTACATCTAATTTGGTTAAAAATGCCTATTTTTTGTTCTAATGCTCAATTAAGTCTTTGTAGGAAGTATTTTTTTATAATTATTTTAAAAAAATCATTTACATTAGCCCTTATGATCGAAAAAAAATTTAAATGTCTCAGTTTCAACCGTCTACAAATTTGTATAAAAAATCTTCTTTTAGAAATATACCTCTCATTTGACGAAAAACGAAGGCCTAAATGAAAAAAAACTATTCTTTATAAAAGTTTCGCCTATGTATTGACAAGGTAAAAGTACTTTCCTCATATTTGTTGCTTTTAAATTAACAAAAATATAGCAATAAACCATTAGTTATGTCATGGTTTTACTAGAAAGCAAACATTAAAGGCAGAGCCTATCGACTCTTTATGCATCTATCTCAGTATTGAAATGTATGCAATCAGTTTGACCCCTCTTATATTATTTTATACAGTGATTATTGATTTATCCACCATGTTTAATAGGGTGTACTAATTACTTCAAGATTTCTTTTTTATTTTTAATGTAAAATGAAAATAAAAAAATATGAACTATTTATTAAAGGTATTTATTGAAGTATCAATTATAAACAGTAAGGCTATTGCTTTGCAAAATACAATCAATCCCCAATATAAATAAATTATTATAATAATAATAATAATTGGAAGGAAGTATATAAAGCATAAATTAATAATATTAAAATTTATAATTACAAGACTTTCAAACTAATCAGAATCAGATTCGCCACACGAATCAACATTTTCCAAAACATTAGCGGCTGTGGTCAAACTATTTCTGCAGTTTTTCTGTGCCATACAGGTGCAGGAACCGATACAGTAAATATTTTTTTTCCTGCATTTGCAAATTTTGCTTCCACAGTCTAGAACAGAATATTATTGTTAGAATATTGTATAGTATGTTTTTGCATTTGCATGATGTAAGTTCTGTTATGTCTGGTGGCAGGTCGGGCAGAGTCTTAAAAGTGGGTATCAGACTTCCATCTTGATCTACTTTCCATCCATACTCTTCAACATTAGGAAGCTGCATCTGGGTTTAAAGAGGTTAGCCAAATATTTAGCTGGTAAAAACATCTTAAACAATGTAGTCTTAGGGCGTCTTCAGTCGGTGGTAATTTAGCGATGGTTTTTGAAGAGGTCAATAATCCCCTCAAAATGTTAATGAAAGTAACATTGGCAGTTTTGAATACATTTTTAGGAAAATTCTTTCAAGATTAGAGAATATGTTTTCAGAGTACTCATCACTGCCAAATCCATCCAAAAAGTAATGGTTTTCAAGGTAGGTTTTCCAACAGGTTTTGTTCCCAATGCCGGACAATTAAATGGTTGTATCACAACCGGTCAGAATGAAAAGCAGGCATATTTTTTAGAAGGTTTTCATCCAAATTTAAATAATGTACTGCTAGAAATCGTCTTGAGTCTCCTCGCCTTTTTCTGAACCATATATCTTTAGTCAAAAACTTCTTAAAATAAATTAATAAGACATCTGTATCGTTGCAATAAATAATGCAGCGTGAATGCACCGAATTTTTGGCTGACAATATGTGCAATGAGATACTATTAGCGTCTTCGTGATTTGAATTTAAAAAAATCGTCTTTTGATGGTTCAAAATTCTTTCCATATTTATTGATTTTCGCGAATCCACCACTAGTTAGAAATTGAATATGCTTTTGCTGAATGGAGTTTTGAAGAAGTTGCTCTGACAGAAAATGTGTTAAACGTCTTTTGTTAAATATCTAATGAATAAACAAGTTCTTGAGCGAATATTTTAATACATACACTTTTCTAACAATGACAACAGCGGATATTATACCCACAATATATTGTGATTATACCCTACAGTGTCCCTTAGAATATGTCTTATTCACGGCCGCACGATATTTGTTAATAGTTACATCTCCTGGTTATCTCTGGTATTTCTCTATAATAATATGGGAACGATCCATTTAATTTATATTTTGTTTAAAGGTTATTATTTATAAGTTAATTTTCTTTAATATAAGTATTCTTTCTTTAGGTGAAAACTTGATAGGGGTTTTGGATATTAATATCATAGATGTTATAAACGCTTGGACAGATCGATTTTAGTTTGAAGAACATCTTTATATCCTATTAACTGTCATAAGAGCGACGCTAATAGTAACTAATCTTAAATGAACTTGCAATATCTTTCTATTGTTATTTTTATTTGATTATACAGAATTATTTCTTAAAGGTAGCGTTACTATACAGGGTGTTATTGAAATACACGTACATATTAAAACTGGGTATTGCGCAGATCCCCACTGAATGTAGAAAAATAAATTTTTTAAAAATACCCCTTATTAAGGGAGTTATTAATTTTTGAAAATTAATTCTAAAACAAACGTACTTCACTGATATGTTGAGGATGACCTATATAAATTAGGTTTATTTACCTATTTTAAACATCAACAGTAATTAATATGCAAGTTTTTGTCAGATGATAAGAAAACTAGTCTTGTAAGAAATAACCATGTTGCCAAGATTTTCGAATTAATTTCTATTTCCGAAGACTGGTTTTTACTATCCTCGTTATCAAAAAACTAGAATATTTGATAAATGATTGTTTTTAAACTATACATTTTTGAAACTATAGATTATTAAAATTTTAGTTGATTTACGAATCTGGCTAACACGAGCGCGTCATTTCCAAGTTGGTAAAAAGTGTTGTTACGATTACTTTTAAATATTTTTTTACGATGCCACTATTTACGAATATTGAACTAACGGATATAGTGCTGGTTTATGGGGCAGCTGGAGAAATTTCTCGGCAAGCACAAATCCTGTATCGCGAACGGTTTCCAAATCGGAGAATTCCGGACTGTCGTACGTTTATTTCAACTGTTCAGCATCTAAGAGACCATGGAAAATTTGAGTGTCAATGCAGATCGAGGGAGAACAAGAACTCAAAGAACATTGGCGGCCGAAGAAGAAATATTGGAAGCTGTTGAAAACCGGCCTCAATTAAGTTGTAGAAGACTAGGTCTTGAAATTGGAGTGTCCTCATTTGTTGTGTGGCGGACACTTAAAGAACAAGGTTTACATCCTTATCACATCCAAAAAGTCCAGGTCTTATATCCAGGTGATGAAGAAAAGAGAGTGGAGTTTTGTGAATGGATGATTCAAAAATGTGTTGATATTCCTGATTTTCTAAAAATATTATTGTATACTGACTAGGCTTCATTCACTCGTGATGGCGTGTTCAATATGCACAATACGCATATTTGGAGTGATGAAAATCCTCACGCCATTAGGGAAACTGGGCATCAAAGAAAATTTTCAATAAATGTTTGGGCTGGCATAATAGATCAGTATTTAATCGGACCTTATGTTCTCCCGAACAGATTAAATGGGCCAGGATATCTTCACTTTTTAGAAGATATTTTACCAGTACTCCTAGAAGAGATACCGTTACAATTAAGGCAACGGATGTGGTACCTACTAGATGGCGCTCCTCCTCACTTTGATTTAAACGTACGGCAGTTTTTGAACATTAGATTTCCTCAAAAGTGGATAGGCAGAAATGGACCTACTAAGTGGCCTCCGAGATCTCCGGACTTAAATCCATGCGATTTCTTTTTGTGGGGTCACATGAAACAACTGGTTTATAATGAACCTATTAATAGTGTTGAACAATTAACCAATAAAGTTAATGCGGTAGCCGAGGAACTACGACAAAATCCAAGACTAATTTCTAATGTTCAAAGTTCTTTGGAAAGACGATTGCAAGTGTGTGTAAATAATAATGGACGGCATTTTGAACAATTACTGTAATAAACTTTATTTTGAATTAATTGGTTTTGCTACGGCAACAGTGCAATTTCTATGGGTAAGTTCAATTTCGATTTATTTTACTTCTTTAAATATGGAAACTAGTAGGTCGGAAAAGGGGACTCTTCCCCAATATTTAAATTTTAGAATTTGAAGTTAAAATTGGTGCCAATCGTTTTTGTACGTGTATTTCAATAACACCCTGTATAAGACAGTAAAAAAGTTATTTACCATATACAATGTCAGATATTGAACACTTTTCAATATGCTTTGCTAATGTCAAAGTGAAAACTACAGAGAGTGATAAAATAAATGTATTAGGTAGAGGTACAAGTAGAGAATACTCAAAAGAACAGTTATACAGGGTGTCTGTAAAAGGTCTTTACAAAAACATACCACATATTCCTTAGACCAAAATAAGTCGATTTAAGTAAAATTACCTTAGTACAAAGTTGCTTCGTTTGGGCTCCAGAGGGCCTTGAAGTTACAATTTTTAAATCGTTTTTCCCATATAAATTTAAAACGTCATATGCGATTTTGCTGAAATTTGGTATATTGGTAGAGTTTTATGTGGCAAAAAAAATGGTATTAAAATTTTGTCCGATAATAATACATAGGCGTAGAACTTGATTTTTTAAATAATTGCACCTTTAAAAATTCTACGCCAATGGAAGAAAAGGAGTTTGAGCATGAAATTTAGATTGCGCAACTCATTTACTTTAAAAAAGGTACTCTTGATAAGACTATTCTCATGGTTTTCGCTAAATTTCTGTGGTGGCCAGTTTACAGGTGCGTCATTACCTCTGCCTATCCATTTGTGTGGATATTGTTCATTCAAGTGGTTTCTAACGTTTAAAGAAAAATATGGTGGAGCTCCATCTTGCATAAACCACATATCTCTCCGAAGTTGGAGAGGTAAATCTTCTAACAATTCTGGCAACATATTTTGTAGAAAATCCAAATAATTTTCTCCAGTTAATCTTCGTGGAAGTATGACAGGACCAACAATGAAATTACCAATTATTCCAGCCCACACATTAATTTTGAATTCGTGCTGAAAATGGTTTACCTTCATTGCATACGGATTTTCAACGGCATAAACATGTTCATTATGGGTATTAGTTATACCTCTTCTTGTAAAACCCGCTTCATCGGTATTTGCATATTAACAAATCGACAAAAACCCAAACAAATTTGAGGATCATGGACTAATAATTCTTGTACTGGCTTCTTATGGTATGGATACAGCAATTGTTCTCCAAGCACTTTATGAACGACATCTTTACTTATTCCTAGTTCCCTTCCAATTCGTCTGGTGCTTAATTCTGGATCTTCTTCAACACGTTCTAAAATGTCTGCTTCAACTTCAGGAATCCTTACAAAACGTTCTCTTCCATTATCAACAGTGTTGGGAGCAAAGGAACCGGTATCCCGAAGACGTCTCTCAACAGCAGCAAAAGTTGGGTGGCTAGGTACACGACGATTTGGAAACCTGACACTCTCTCGAGCATTTCCTTCACAAAATCCTAATGAAACATATCGGTATATTCTGCATTGGTATATTGTACAGCCATATTAATAAACCACGCATTTGTTTTTTTAATTATTGAGTCAGATAGAACACTTTCAATCGTTAACAAGAGATTAGGTGTTAAAACTTGACAATATTTTTATTTAGATGATACTATGGAAGCCAACAATAAATGTTTTTGTATACGTATTGCAGGCAAATAATTAATATTCCTCAAAAAATCGTACATGGCAAGAATCGAGTATTTTTGTTAAAAGTCTCGATTAGAGGTGTTGAAGAAGATATGAAAAAAGTACATTTTTATGTTTTTCATCGTATAAAATTTTGTCCGATAATAATACATAGGCGTCGAACTTGATTTTTTAAATAATTGCACCTTTAAAAATTCTACGCCAATGGCAGAAAAGGGGTTTAAGTATGAAATTTGGATTAGGTACTCATTTACTACAAAAAAGTACCCTTGATAACACTCGAAATACTCTCATGGTTTTGACAAAGTTTGTATTTTAATAATTATTGTTTATGTTCTAAAATTACTAAAATGCAAATTTCGTCAAAACCATGAGAGTAATCGAGTCTTATCAAGAGTACCTTTTTTAAAGTAAATGAGTTGCGCAATCTAAATTTCATACTCAAACTCCTTTTCTTCCATTGGCGTAGAATTTTTAAAGGTGCAATTATTTAAAAAATCAAATTCTACGCCTATGTATTATTATCGGACAAAATTTTAGTACCATTTTTTTTCGCCACATAAAACTCTACCAATATACCAAATTTTAGCAAAATCGCATATGCCGTTTTAAATTTATATGAGAAAAACGATTTAAAAATTGTAACTTCAAGGCCCTCTGGAGCTCAAACGAAGCATTTTTGTACTAAGGTAATTTTACTTAAATCGACTTATTTTGGTCTAAGGAATATGTGGTATGTTTTTGTAAAGACCTTTTTCAAATGAAAAATCGATCGCTTATTTTCTCATTACACCAAACAACATAAAAATATAACGTTTATATCCTAAACCAGACAAACCAAAATGAGTTTCACTATTTCATTAAAAATAGACGCGTATATAAAATAGGATAATTTATAAAATATAATAATATACCTAGTTATTGTCATCAAATGATGAATGTTCAAACATTCATCATTCAAAATTGACTTTGAGCAAACATATGAAAAGCATTAGTGATAATGCATGTTAGTGCCATAATTTATATCTACATTTTTATAGATAGGCACTAAAAGAAGATATATGGACGAATTTGTTGCTTATATGCGAAAGATACTCAAAAGAATTGGAAATATACTCCACCGTCTTCGTTTTAAATTAATTTTTGTTACAGGGATGTTGTTCAAAAGTTAATATATCTTCTTTAAAAATGTATATTGTTTTCAAAAAGTTTTTGCAACATGTGAAACAATGTTAGCCACTAAAATAAAAACTCTTTTGACGAATTAATTAAACCTAGAATCGATTCTACATAAAATTTATTGGCTTTCTACCAAGTAGTTCCGAGAAATATTGTTTTATTATTAAGGTCATCTTCAGGCATACAATACAAAAAAAAAATATATTATCCTACTGATAAATTGAAAATTACAATACTTACAAAATATATACAAAACGCCATATTTTGCATATGTTGCATATACATACAATTTTTTGATTTGAATGCATATATTAACATTTTGTTAATTTTTTGGCATATATCTGACGTACTAATTGGCTGGACATATTAAAATTGTGAGTTTTGAACCAAAATAATATTTTGTGAAATGCCTTTACAGGTCGATTTCCTAAAATTTTGAAGGATTAACTTTTCCCTGTAATAAATTACGGTTATTGGTGTAGGTACTTGAGAGGATTAAATTATAAACACCCTCCTTAAACCAACAAATTTTGCTAAATATCCTTTTAGGTAGTTGTATTAATATCTTCAAATTTCTAAATGACTCAGTTTACTTTCAACTTCATTTCAGTCTTTATTGTTGTGTTGTGTTAACCAGTGGGAAAAATGGCAAAATTAATTGAGTCGTGGGTAAAATCTTATTCAGATTTTGTTGTAGAAGGTGATAACCAGGTGTTTTGTAAAACATGTTCTAAAATTGTAAGTACTTTTTTATTCTATATTTTATTTTGACCTTTCACAATGGCAAATCAAACGATAGTAAAATATTATTTCAACTCACAGTTAAAAAAAAATAGGGCATCTTTACAACGTACGTATTTATTTAATTTAATTAAAACTTCAACATCTACAGGAATTTATTTGTTTTAGATTCCATGTAACAAAAAGTTTCAAATCTACCAACACGCGAAAACACCCTCACATATAGCAAAGCAGAAATCTAAAGACACTCGCAGACAAAGTCAACTTCCCTTGAAACAATATTTAGAATCTGGATCGTCTAGAAGTGAACAAGCTATTTTTAATGAAGATTTATGCAAAGCTTTAGTGACTTCAATTATCCCTTTAATACGATTAAATAATCCAAATCTCCGATCATTTTTGCAAAAATAGTGTAAATTTAATATTCCAGAGCAAAGTATATTACGCAAACGTGGTGTTGACAGTTTGTACATTGAGACTCGTGAAAAAATTCGTGAGATTACCGTTGGAAACCATGTCTACATTATTGTGGATAAAACAACAGACTCTTGTGGTCGATATATAGCCCATTTAATGATAGGTTCATTACGCGAAGAAATGCAAATGGGTCCATATCTAATCGCTTCAAAGCAATTAGATAAAACAATTAACTTGACAATAACTCGTTTTATCCAGACAGAATTGTCTTCCTTTTTTCTTCCGGAAGCCGTTCCAACAGAAAAATGTTTATTGCTGTTATCCGATGCTGCCCCGTATATGGTAAAAGCCGCACAAAATTTAAAAATGTTTTATGAAAACTTAATCCATGTTACATGTTTGGCCCATGGCCTTAACAGAGTTGCAGAAGAAATTAGGTCTAACTTTCCTTTAATAAATGATTTAATTAGTAATGTAAAAAAATATTTCTTAAAGCTCCTCTAAGAACTCAATTGTACAAAGAAAAATTTACTGAATTACAGATGCCACCGGAACCTGTGATTACTCGGTGGGGTACCTGGCTTAAAGCTGCCTTTTTTTATGCACATAATTATGAAAAAATTAAAGAAATCATATTTGATTTTGATGATTCATCTAAGGGAATATCTAATATATACATATTACCAAAGCAATTAGTGTTTTTAAAAAATTATGCATTTGTACCCAAAATTATATTAGATTTAGAACAAAAAAATTTACCTTTGGTAACTTCCGTAAATTAAATTAAGACGTTTGAATTGAATGGGGCATGTTCAAAAATTTTAAAATTTTTTTTATGAATAATAGAGTTGAAAATAAAACTACATTTTTTTTATTTTTTTTTATCTATTCATTTGCCGGAGTTATGAATTTTTTTAAAATTTATGACGTCACCGGGAATAGACCAATAGGAGCTAGCGCACAACGTTGCCGGCTAGAAGGTTTACGAGAAGTGATGTAGGTACGTTCGTTTGTGTACTCCTTCTTAATTTTAGACTTCTAAAACATTGTTAAACAAATATCTTTTAAATACATAATATCAAATGTTTTTTGAAAGTATTATTTCTGTTTAAACTTTTACCATATTTAAAGTTTCATTGTTTTAAAAGTCACTTAATAATTCAGAAAATGGCAAAACGGCAGCACTGTATGTCATCTGTCATAGTGTCTCGATCAAGAATTTATTTGGAATTTGAGTGTTTAATTTTGTACTTTTTATAAATATTATGACTACGAAAAAGTGTTTTGTTCCAGAATGTGATAATGATTCACATTCATCTTCAAAAATATTTATTAGTGTTCCTAGAAATTTGGAAAGAAGAAAATCAACCTTCTACTGGCGATGTTTCTCGTGAACTTTTTAATAAAAATACACCGGATTATCAAGATCTAGTAGCAATTTCTGCGAATTGTCCCCTTCAGGAAATTGAAAATGAGGCTACTATAAATTCTTAGGTGTATAACCTAAAAACCCTTCTGGAAGAAAATGCAGAATCTCCTGAAAGTTTTGAAGATACCGAATTTATTCATCATTTTGTGGAAGAACTAGTGATAAAGAAATAATAGAAAAATGTGGGTATTTAAACAAACTGGTTCCTGGATCCCATATAATGGCAGATAGGGGTTTCAGAATATTCAGCTACTTGAAAACATGGGATGCACTTTAGTAAAGCCACACCTAGTGTATCACAGAATGAAAAAAGTTCTCCAGAAGATGTACAATTAAGTAAAAGAATAGCATCTCTAAGAATACATACATGTGGAAAGAATTATAAGAAGGGTTAATTAATTTAACATGTTAAAACCACATTCGTGTGTGAATTTTAAGCAAGTACATTTACTTAGTAATATCTGCATAATTGCTTGTTAACTTACAAGAACCTATTTTGTAAGAGTAAATATTAATTTAATAAACTTTTTTGTTTGTTTTTTAATTTAATTTACCTAATTATCACATTTCAGGGATTATAATGAGTTTTTAAACAGCCAATGTAATTTTTGATAAAAATTTAACTTTTCGAGCAAATCAAAGAGGAATGAGTACCTGTATATGCATAGATTTTTTTGGGACTAAAACTACCAAAACAAAGGCACCTATTTACAGCAGTTTAAAATGAAACATTTTAACAAAAACGCCTATGTCGCGGTGATAAATATTAAAAACAAGCAAGTTCAGTTGAATGTGGTAGCAAAGTCTATATATTCCAATAAATCGGGTAACTACATGTGGTATCACTGGTGATAAATTTAAAAATATCACAATTCTTGCTACCTTTATCAAAAAACCAGAAAGTGTGCCTTCTTATCAATCCTTTATGAAAATGACAACAGTAATAAATGTGAAAAAAAAAATTTTATGTTGCTATTCGTTATTACGATAGTAAAACATGTTTGCAGTTCCGTTTATTTTTTATGAAAATCTAAGTAAAAACCAATGTCAAAAGGTTATAATTTTTTTCTGTCAAACCAAATATATCACAAAATTAAAAATTGATCATAGGTCAAGCTAAAGTAATACCTTTATTGATAGTAGCTTTAAAAAAGGAAAAAGAATAATATTGACTTAAGTTATTATTATTAACATTGGCGATTTTTAATAAAAACTTTTCAATTATTGTTTACAAACAAAAATATAAAAATCTGTGAAAATTTTATTTATCAACCTTTTAATAAAAAATGAGAAAAATGAAGTAAAAAACAATTTATTTACAAATAAAAAATATATATATGAATCCTAAGAATATAAAAGTACTGATTTATTTTCCTGTAGTGGATGAAGAGGTTTCTTTAACAATCTTGCCAAGTGTACATCAATATTTACGCATTTTGATAAATTAGAGCCTTTCCAATAACACTGAGTAGATGTTACAGATGGTTTCTCACTTCTTCTATGAAGCCACATGTTTATAACCACCTGAAAAAAATAAAAGAGATATGCAGTTACAAAATAACTATATAACCAGCTACAAAATGCCTTATTTTATGTAACAAGACGAGCAGAGCTTAACTAGCTCTGAACGAATCTAGTAAAGAACCTCGGATTTTCAAAAGTTAAAAAAAAAACAATCTCACCACATTTTTGAAATATAGAGCTTTTTGAAATATAGAGCTTTTCGAAAAAAACTGCTATTTTTAAAAGTACAATTTTTTAGGCTATTGAGTATTATAAAATAAAAAATTACGGGATGCTTTGTTAGCTTCAAACGAATCCAGCAGAGCACCCCAGTTTTTTTTTTAAACCACACCACGTTTTTTGGCTCCTACAATATTATAAAATATTCGAAATTTGGCATTTTTAAAAAAATTCGCAATTCCTTGCTGACTTAAAAGTTTTTTTTTCTGAAAACAAATATACTTACCACATTTTTAGGATTTTAAAACAGCCTAAACATGTGTCATAAGTAGTTGTTTTTATATATATATATATATATAAAAAAACAAATTAAAAAACTGAAGTGTCCTGCTGACTTTGTTAGCAATTTTTTTAGTAAAGTTTTACAATATTTCAAGAGTCTAAAAATGGGGTGTGGTTTTTAGAAAAAAGCTTTAAAAAACCGAATTGCTCTGCTGGCTTCTTTCGAAGGTTAGCAAGAAGCACCATGTATTTTTTAAAAATATAATATTTCAAGTGCATAAATATATGGTGTTGCTGTTTTTACAGAAAAAACTTTATAAAACAGAGGTGCTTTGCTGACTTAGTTCGAAGGCTATCAGAGCATTTTAAGTTTTGCAAAAAACGAGGAGCATAACATTTTTGAAAAGGGTATAAAAATAGCCTAAAAATATGGCATATTTTTTAACTCAAAATTTCATAGGTGCTCTGCAGCATTCTTTGGTATCATAATTATTACTAGGTTCACTAACAAAATCTATTTCTAGATTATTTTAACACTTGCTGCGATTACAAAAAATGTCAAAATTAGAAAAAAAATATTTATAGAAATAAAAGGCCTTATACACTGTTTATTATATGTGATATAAAAACAAGAAAGCATAATAAATATTACAAACCTTGACATGCAGCATATCGTAAGCATTGTGCACTAAAAATTTCATTTTTGTTAATTACAACAAGCACATCAGAAGGTTTTTGCCGTACTTTATGTTTAGGTGTAATTTGTCTCCTTCTCTCTTATGGAAAAAGAAATTATCCCCATATTCTTGCTTGGCAGATCTAAAAATAAAACCTGAGATAAATATGTTTTACTATAAGGTGTATTGGCTCCATATAAACTGTAAATACCCACTATTAAAACCAAAGTCTTACCTTTCTGACTTTTGTAAACTGAGTATTGTTAAAAAATGCAGTAATCATCTCGGTAATTATATTTTCGTTTACAATGGGTTAAACACTTGATTCAACTTTTATAAATCCAGCTGATCCATATTAATAATAAAATTTAACCAAAACAAAAAACTAAGGTTAGGTGTTAGGTGGTGTCAATGTTAATGTCACTTAGATGTGCGTTCACTTCGACATTCTGTGTGTCGGTTTGTTCGTTGGCTTGGTTTTGTATAACAAAAAAAACTTCGACACAAGATGATTGGTCAATTCCCGATGACGTATAATTTCAAATTTTAAATTTCAATTGGGCTTAATTTAAAAACTTTTGGCTTTTTTAACGAACTGACTATTTAGAATAACTTGTATAGCGACTAACTATTACAATATAATTTATAAAACAGCATATCTCACATGTGAACATGGCCCATTGTAAAAATGTCTAGGGCGATATTGGAAAGACGATTTTTCATAAATTTTCAAATGTAATTTTAAAAAATGAAGGATTTATTGTTTTAAGAAACCTTGCTAATATTTATTCTGGTAACTTTGAAGATATTAATACTATTCATCCAGATATTTCAGGAAAATTTAAGTTTGCACCTATTACTTCTGTAGATGTCGAAAGGAGTTTTTCTTTGTACAAGTACATACTTACTGATCGGAGACAATCATTTAATACAGATAATTCAGAAAAACATCTAATTGTTCATTCGTTTTATAATAATGTTGATTTGTAAATAAAATTAGTTAATAATTAAATAATTATTAAGTATTATATTAGGTATTGTAAAATAAAATAAAACAAATAATAAATATTTGTTATTATTATTGTTATTTAATTGGTTTTACTTTATTATATTCTATTTTAGTGTGTATATGTCTATGTATATGTTTATAATTATTGTACTTAAAATCTCCTACTTTTAGAGTGTAAAATATAGTAAATTTTTGATAGTTCTAGTAAAATAAGTTGTGACTATTTTAGTCACAAACTAATTATTTTAATAACTTTTATTTTCTTCTTGAAACAAGTGATTTATCACTTATCGAGTAGCTTATTCATACCAAACTTATTAGTTTTTATTGTATATTAATTTTGTTTTAACTGTAATGCATATTTTGGATGAATAAATTATTATTATTATTAATAAACTATTTCGATCAAATAACAAATAACTCTTATTGCATATGCTCTGCATATTTTTCAATTTTTTACGCATATATTGAAGTATTTTGCGGCATATATATGCGCATATTTAACTACTTTTTGGGTGCATATATTCCTAGGTCTATAAATAAGGAATAAAATATTGGTATCAAAGAAAAATTAATTAAGGTGAACATTGGTATCTTAAATAAAGTGTGAATACAAATTTTATTAAAAAAACTAAATGATTACTTACCCTCCCAACATAACGTTGACCCCATGCACCGGACCGGGAGGTGATCCTGGTGTGGGGTTCATATCGGTAAGGTTTATTCTCCCATCCTGACGAATCGCTGATAAGATAGCAAGTTTTTTCATCGACGTCATGCACCTGAAATATTTATTGTTTAAATAGTATTTCCTACAATATTTTCTAAAATTTTTTAAAACAACCTAGGTAATTATGTGAGTATGTAAGCCTGTGTGATTTTTAATAAATTTCTAATATTTTAACACTGATAGTTCGATTCCTTGATACTGAAATTGCATATGCTGTGTATGACACACAAATTTATTAAGAGGAATATATAACCTTATTTTTGAAAATAGCATTCAGTCAAAAATAGTCTCACCAAATTTTAACTTTATTTGCATATAATATGCAAAATATGCTAAATAAGCAAAATGCTATTTCTACATAAGTTTTGGAGCGTTATTGAAGAGTTTATCAAACATTTGAATAGAGCACAAATGTAACAACTGTCATAACTTTGAACTAAATTTCAAATTTCAACGATCCAAAGATCGTCTTATCTTTTTTCTTTGCTTTGTTTTTGTATACTGTAAAGATCACTTGGTGATTGTTTGCTCAGGGTCTTTATGCAAACGTGACATATATTTACTGTTACCTTCTCACAAGATGCCATGTAATTTACAAGGAAGTAACATTTATTATGTTTTATTTTGAGTGGTTGTTTAAAAGCTCTACAAATTGGTTTTTACTAATTCATGCCCTGTTACCTGTAGGGCAAGATATTGTACAAGATAGTGTACAAGTCCCTCTCTGTCTTATTTGGCCTTTGAGGCTCAACTTGTCCGATTATTATACATAATTAAACCCGTTAAGACCAAACCTAAGACGACTATGGCGGAGGTGATTTCGATGACTATTCGAGAAAAGACGAGATAATATTTCTGGTCTGTTCCAAATATTTCTAGTTTGGTGGAGAAGCTTCTAGACTACACCAAACTTTAGAAATTTGTATATAAATATTGTTGGAAGAACAGAGTGCAATCAGTTATTATATGGACAGTGAAGATAAATAGTAATTAGTAGATAGACAGAGGTGAATATAAATAGTGATCAGTTTAAAGACATTCGAAGTATATATAAATTAGAATAGTTGTGTTATAAAATAAATAAGTATTTAAATAAATTATTAATAAATAAACTGTTGTTTGAAAATAAATAAACATCACAATAGTAAAATTTT
Source organism: Psylliodes chrysocephalus (assembly GCA_927349885.1). Taxonomy (NCBI): domain Eukaryota; kingdom Metazoa; phylum Arthropoda; class Insecta; order Coleoptera; family Chrysomelidae; genus Psylliodes; species Psylliodes chrysocephalus. The sequence goes on from OV651832.1 coordinate 8,988,970, forward strand.
TAAATTGAATTTTAAGAGAAAAATGTTTTTATTAAATAACTTGACTATCGTTTAAATTAGGAGAAAGTGGTTTGCATCATTAAATTCCTCTTTAAAAGCTCTACAAAATAGTTTTTAAAAAGTCTGTAAGGCTAGAAAATAGGATTTTCAGATCGAATTTGGGGGAATTTAAACAGAAGTAAGTGCTTTTATTACAAATTTCTGTCTACGTATTTTCGAAAATATTGTCGTACTCTTTCATTTGATCCAATACATTAAATTTTGCTCATACAAAGTACTTCGTGGGTGTCATTTTTGTTTTTGTTTAAAAATGTTATTGTCAAAGTATAATACTTTTGTTTTGTTTCAGAAGGTAAATAATAGAGAGTCGCTCTTAAGTAAGTAAGTATAACATGAAAGCAACAATTTATTATTACTCATATTATTCCATTAGATCAGTGGTCGCCAACCTCTCAATCTGTCGAGCTACTTTGTTAATTTTGGAATAAACAGCGAGCTACCCACACGGAAGCCACGTAACGCAACGTAAATGAAATAATCCACAGTTAATTTATCATTATATGTATTTATTTTACTATTTAACTGGTAATACATAATACATAGGTACTAATAATAAACTAATAACAAAATAACTAATATTACTAGTACGTACTTGTTCATAGCTACATTCCTACCTACCAAACGAAGGTGTTTGAAAAATAAACACAAACTTTTATCCAGCCACAACGGCATGTCACGTAAGATTTAAAAATAGTGAATAATAACAACAAAAAAGTAACGCACTATCATGAACATAAACATTGAACAATAAAAAAGCACGTTCAATGAGAAGGCTGACACTCAGACTCATCGATAATTTTTTTAATTTTTGCCGTATAATTTGATACAGCCATTCGAATACAATTATCCAAATGTTCATCTGTAAGTCGATTGCGATATTTGTTCTTAATAAACTTCATATTGGAAAAATAAGATTCACACAAATAGGTTGAACTGAATAATGCTTTAACTTTCAAGGCAACACGGCATAGAACTGAATATTTGTCTTTACTTACAATAGGCCAGATACATTTGGTACTTGAGACTAACGATTTTAAGGCTAAATCATTTTGAAACTCAATTACTTCCATTTCTGTTGCAGCGATGTCTTCGCCAAAGTTCTGCATAACACAAGTTGCAAACTGTTGGATATCAATTTCCATAAAGGGTGAAACAACAAACTGCGCTACTAAAGCCATTTCGTTGAAATCCTTAAAACGATTTTTGAAGTGATTCTTCAGGGTAGAAACTATTTCTACATGATATTTGCTGTCATAGGGTTCTAATGGATTTTGAGATATTTTTTTTGAAAGAATAGAAAAATGCTTGGCATCGCTGTTAATTAGGTTTTGTTCTCAAAACTCCAGCTTTTTGATAAATGCTTTTATATCAGAAATCATTTCCGCTAGTTCTTTGTCTCTCCCCTGAAGCTGCAAATTAAGTTCGTTTAATTTCTCTGTAATGTCCACGAGAAAACCAAAATCTCTAAGCCAGATTGAATTTTCTAGTTCCGGAGTCGGTTCATCGCGTTGTTTGAAAAATTGAACTATGCCAGATAGGACATCATTAAAACGTTTCAGCACCCGTCCTCTACTTAACCATCGGGCTTCAGAGTGAAGGAGTAAGTCCCCGTATTAACAGTCAACTTCATCAGCCAAGGTTTTGAATAATCTTCTTTGTAACGCTTGAGCTCTAATCTTGTTCACAATTTTTACCACCAGTTTCACAACGTTGTTTAGTTTTAGGAAATTTCCACATAATGCTTGCTGATGGATAATGCAGTGGTAACAGATAAATTGCGGAAAAGTTTCATCTTTACGACATAACGCCACCAGACCCTTAACACAACCCACCATAGCTGGAGAGCCATCGGTTGTCAAGCCTACCATTTTCGATATTGGAATTTTCTCGGAAGAAATACTATTTTTTAAATGAGAAAACAACTCCTGTCCAGTAGTGTGTCCTTTCAGTGGAATAAACTTCAAAAGATCTTCTTTAATCGTAAAATCACTAAAAACCATCCTGACGAACACAGCCATCTGGTCAGTGTCAACGACGACATCTGTTGATTCATCCAGTTGAAGTGAAAAAAATAAACACAGTTATCTAAGTCAGTTCTTAACTATAAAAAAATATCATTGCTCATGATTTCTACACGTCTCATCACTGTATTAGCAGAAAGTTGCATAGATTTTATAGCTGTAACTATCTCGTCTTTATTTCTAAAGTTGGTAAATAACGAATCAGCAGCTTCTAAAAACGCCTGTTTTATCATTTTCCCGTCTTCATAAGGTTTCTTTTTTTGTGCAATTATCTGGGACACACGGTACGATGCTTCAGTTGCAGCCTTATTTTTGTCGACTGTTCTTAAAAATATTGATTGTTGTCCAATTAACTGCTTTTTTAACTGTTTCAGTTTCTCCTTTCTGGCGGCAGAATGTAGTGGGAATGATTTTTCAAAATTAGAATGTACAGTTTTATGATGTCTCTCAATATTTCCTTTTTTAGCAACGGAGACCGAAGTATTACATAACAAGCACACATTTTTATGTTTTACTTCTGTAAAAAAGTATTGTTCTTCCCATTCCGAATGAAAGTGGTATGCCTTTACCTTCTTACAACTGCTTGTCATAATATTATTTTTTGTTGTTCTCTACTAACCCAACCGCTCGACGTTGGTTACGCGTTCAGCTTTAAACTAAGTGCATGTCGCCGTGTGCAAATTTAAGGAGCGAGGTTTTTAGGTCCGATTTGAACGTAAACGTCGAGAATTATATAGAACGAGATTTTTGACTTTCGGTGCTCGTTCTTTTGTTTTACAGTGTACGGAACGAGTTCTAGATGTTTTTTTATACGTTTAGATTTTGTTTTTGTTATGAAAAGTTTTAAACAGAAGCATGAAATGAGAAAATTGGCTTTTAACACACATTTGCAATTTTAAGGAATGAGATTTTCATGTCCGATTCGTTTCTAGACGTCAAGGATGATATAGAACGAGATTTTTGACATTCGGCGCTCTATCTTTTGTATTAAAGTGTATGGAACGAGTTCTAGATATTATGTTGGCACCTAACACATATTTACAAATTTAAGAAACGAGTTTGTTAAATCCCATTTGTTTGTAGACGTCAAGAATTTATTGAACGAGATTTTTGACCTTCGGTGCTTGTTCTTTTATATGAAAGTGTATGAAACAAGTTGTAGATGTTGTTTTATGTTACGAAAAGTTTTAAATAGAAGCATGAAACGAGAATGTTGTTTCTGAACACACATTTGTAAACTTAAAGAACGAGGTTTTTAGGTCTGATTCGTTTGTAAACGTCAATAATTTATAGAACGAGATTTTTGACCTTTGGTGCTCATTCTTTTGTATTAAAATGTTTGAAACGAGTTCTAGATGTTATGTTGGCTCCTGACATACATTTGCAAATTTAAGGAACGAGGTTTTTAGGTCCGATTCGAACGTAAACGTCTAGAATTATATAGTACGAGATTTTTGACCTTCGGTGCTCGTTCTTTTGTATTAAAGTGTATGGAACGAGTTCTAGATGTTGTTTTATACGTTTGGATTTTATTTTTGTTACAAAAAGATTTAAACAGAAGCATGAAATGAGAAAATTGACTTTTAACATACATTTACAACTTTAACGAACGAGGTTTTGATGTCCAATTAGTTTGTAGCCATCAAGAATGATATAGAACGAGATTTTTGACATTCGGCGCCCGTTCTTTTGTATTAAAGTGTATGGAATGTTATATAAATTTGGATTTTCTTTTTGTTACGAAAAATTTTAAACAGAAAATTAGCTTTTGACACACCCGCGATGAATAAAATGCTGCATGCGATAGAACAACTGAATAAAAAAATACTTGTAAGGGTAATACTCTTATTTAAGAGTCATACCTACAAAGATTTTAAGAGCAATTAAATCACTTTTCAACTTTTCAAAAGGCAACATAATGTAAATAATAATAAAAATAATAATACTCTCTATTATTATTATTATTATTATTATTATTATTATTTTGCGAGATTTTACCTAAAGATGATTGAGATGCTGCTGCTTTCTGGTGTAACGCGTCTGTAACTATCGTATCGTACACTCTGAGTCATTATTCGTTTGTTGCAACGATTTACACCAGTTTACACCAGAAAATAGCACTTAACGAGGCGTTTTAGCCACTAATTTTGATTTTCTTCCTGGAAACTGGAAGAAACTAAAACCACAGCTTATACAATACAGCTAAAACACTCTCTTGGCGGCAACGGTTTGCGTCGATTTCGTCGCGCATCGCTTAAGCTCCGCCTTCGAAGGGAAAAGACGGTTTTGGCGTTCAGAAGTGTACTTAGGTAAGGTGTTGAGTCGTGCGTATAATTTCGTTGATTGTATAATTTCGTGGAGCCTATAATTTCGTAGATTTTGTTTGAGTTAAAGGTACTGTTATTATTTTGGTGACTCTTTAGCTGTGAGTAGAATGAATGAAAAAAAAGACATCATTCTGTTTGTGCAGTCAAAAGCTGTTTTAATAAGGGTTATACCTGCAAGAAAACATTCTTTAGTTTTCCCAAGGACCCAAACCGATAAGTACTACATTATAAGAAATTTTCATTGTTAAAAATATAATTTATACAGGGTGTCTCATTAGTGCGTTATTGTTCATTATTTTGTTGTAGACACGCAAGAAAGTTTTAAATAAAAGTTATATGGATTTGAAAAATACCTACATATTTTAAAAATATCTTTGGATATACAGGGTGTCACGTTTTTGCCTGGAAAATTAAAATGTATGTTTTTTAAATGGAACACATTTTATTTTATGATGAAATTATTAACACCCTAAATTATTGTAAAGACGAATTGCTACAGAAAATTTTTATCAGGTATGTGTGTGGTTACCTTTTAATAAAAGCTTTGCGGATCCACTCCTGCGATACCTGTCTTAAATATAACAAAGATCACGTTGAAATAGACGATTTTTCTTTTTATTGCTTTTAAAAGGCATATGATAACGCCAATTCAGATACATTTGGAAATCTGCAACTGTCAAATGATGAATTTGTAGAACTAATATTCAATATTGAAAAGATATTTTAAAATAATTTTGAAGAATTGGCTACAAAAAATAACATTTGTACCACACTTGTAGAATTAATTAACCCAATACCCTTTAGTCATCCATGCTAACGTTTTCCAAAAGAATAACTTATTTTATTGTATGTTTAATCTCAATAACTAAAAAATATACTGACAATTAGTTTGACAGAATTGTCATTTATTTAAAATTTTAAAAATAATAGCAGTCGGTTGATCAAAATATGAACGGTGATTGGCGAATTTATTTTTTTTTGCAGTGTTCTCACTACCTAGAATGGATATGAAATATATTCGTTCAATTGAAGGCAATAGCATACTTTTTCGTTTTGTAATCTGTGCATGGATATTAGCCAATCTACGCACATACTACAAAACGAAAAATTATGTTATTGCGTTCAACTACGAATATATTTCATATCCATTTTAGGTAGTGAGAACACTTTAACAAAATTAAATCTACAAATCACAGTTCATATTTTGGTCACCCAACTCCTATTATTTAAAAATTTTTAAATAAGTCATAATTCTGTTAAACTAATTGTCAATATATATTTTAGTTATTGATATTAAATATACATTAAAATTTTTGTGTAGACTCGATAAATAATAGCATTTTTGTTTTTATTATGTCCACATTTAAAAAAAATAAATTTTAATCAAACTACATGATACTAATTTAATTACGAGTATTAAAACTAAAGTCCTGAAAGTTTCGGTGAAGATGAGGACAGAACATCTGCCTTCCATGCGAAAAGCCCGGGATCGAATCTAGGCCGAGGACTAATTAATTTTTCATGTTTATTTTATTTTATAAATTAGTCAACTTCGTAAATTATTTTAAAATTAGTTATTTTGTCTAAATAACCTAAAATAATTTTTTAAATTTGTAGATTTTCGTTAGTGGGTCGTAGAAAAAATATACTGACCATATCGAGTGGATTGTTCATATCACAATCAGACCGATTGAGTACTCCGCCTACGACGTCGTGCTCAAACTTCGTCTTTGTGTGATATGGCTATCATATCCACCCTTGTTGAACAAACTACAATTTATTTGTTTTCTTGGTTTAAGTTTTACATCAGAAATAAGAACTAAATTAATTTACTTTTCAAGTTTTCTTGTAAAAATCGATATTACTTTCTCCAAGTACAAATTTAGTACCTACCTAAAATAAGTACTAATTATGTAATATCGTGTAATATTGTAATTCAAATTTCACATTACTATAAAGTTTCAAAATTCCCTACTTCGGTATGGTCAGATAAAAATTGAATATATTATATTAATAAAAACTGTTAAAGTATTACTTCTACAAATCTGTATTTCAATTAATAAAAATACATCTGAATATAACCAATATTGTTAAAATAAAAGCACAAATTCTTTATAATTCCAAAATACCATAGAGTTCCCAGACCTCAGTCGAAGCATTCGTTTATCTAGGTATAAACCCTTTGCGCGAAGAGTAACACTTGCCAGAGACACGGGATACCACTTGATTTGCATCCACGAGCGTGACACATTTCTTTAACAATTGAAGCCCTTGGTGTAAAAAGGATCCAAGTCACAATTTGTCGTGAAGTGACTGTTTTAGCTCAAACCATTTGTTAACGAGGATTTTACTAGCCACATACAAATTATTTTACCTCTAATCCGAAAGATGTGCTATTTTTCGTAATATTTATATTTAAATAATTTTTTTAATTATATTTGACAGATTTAAAACAAATTAAAAATTTAATTTCCCAAAACTTACTTAACATGGCATGTAACCAACCTTATTACGTCAAGGTTTTCAATTTTTTCAATAATAAAAAAATTGCTTAATCCGGGCCCGACTTTTCCCTTTAATCTAACAGAGATAGCACCATTCCGTCTTTCTTGGTTCTCGACCGCCAGATCAAAGACGCCGATACGGAGTTGTGGAGCTGTATTGTATAAGCTGTGCTAAAACTTTAAAATATATGCATATTTTAGATAAATTGCCTAATTTATTATGCCAAAATTTCAAATTTATAAAAAAATTACATTTTGAGATATGCTCGTCCGAAAATTATAAGGGATGCTGTAATCACCCCGGGATAAAAGGCATGAGTGTTATAAAACGACTGACAATTTTGTGTCTTCACCTCCAGGGCTAAGAATAAAGCAGTATCAAAAATTGTCACATAAACGTGAAATCTTAAAATAGCTGTTATATGGACGTATCGATCCGACACATTATTTCGTTTAATGTTCATAAATTTTTTGGTTGAAAGGAGGAATTGTATCCGAATAAGCCATCAAAATGGACTATAGCTTACCATTTCATTACGTGATAAGGTCTAACATCTTATATAGGATTTTCTTTTGAAATTGTTTTTTATATTACATACAAGGTGAGGCCAGAACTATTCTGTTATTACACATTTGTAACGGCATTTTTTCGTTTAAATAATAATTTCTCAGGACATGTTGGTAAAAAATGCAATATCAATAATTTATTTATTTTATTTATTTATCCCTGTGTATTAAAATTGTATGTGTAGACCAAAAGTTAAATCGACAGTTTTCCGAATATGTAGTGTTTAAAAATCTAATTTTTGGCCAAATTAAAAATAAAGGTCTAACTTAGGTCATCTTACTATTGAAAATTAATAAATTTATTATTTTCAATAAAAACCAATCATGTAAAATAACCCCCTTTTATTTCATCTCAAAGGTGCCGTCTAGAATTATTTTAACCTCGATGTCAAACAAATAATAAAAAAAAAAATGTAATACGACCTAAGTTCAACCTTTACTTGGAATTTGGTACACACAGAATATTTAAATATTGTATATTTTTCAAAACGTGTAGATTTGAAATTTATAAGTCACTTTCTTTGAAAAAACATGTCAAAACGAATTTGGACCAAAAATGGCGTCTAATTTAACTCTAAATAAACCCCGAAAAATCAATAATTACTTCATGTAATGTAATAAAGATGGTGCTCCGATCGATAATATTTTGACTAGTATATGATTATTTCCGTTTATATTAAGTGTGTTTACGGGGGATATACGAGATGATAATACTGCCTCTGATACTGTTTATATGATACAATTGGAAACGACCTTTTTTCATCGGCACTCTTTTTTCTGACCTTTTGACACGCGCCGATTTGTTATATGATGTATGATTATCGGTTATTTATCAACTAAAAGTATAGGAAATTAGTACATTGTGAATGATAATATCATTTTAATGCTATTTTTGAAACTAGTTCAAAAGTTGCATTTAACGACACTCAATGTTTCATTTTACCGTCAGTTTTAGTTTGACATATCCGTCATTTTATGTTTACAAAGCTCAGTTTCTATTCGAAAGTAAGAGAAACAGTCAAAATAAAATGTGAAAAACACTTTTTATCAATTTCGTTTATGTCAACTGAAAGCGACAATTGCTGAAGACGTAACAAATAAATTAGGTCGAGAAATAAAAAAATCTATACTATAAGTAACATACCATATATTATACCTGTTAAAATAAATCAAAAATAAGAGAACATATCGTTGACGTATATACTTCTCCATCTGTGTTTAGTGATTACAAATTGCAAATTACGTATGAACATGCTTCTGCGCAAAAAAAACCATTATTTCAAGTACTTGTATCATTAAAGTCCATTAAATTATAATTTTTATAAATTTGCTAATCTTTGCACTTTAAGTTTAATTATATGGGGTATCCAGACATTTTAATCCTCGTCCTCTTCTATTTAAAATTATCTCAGGTGCCATATATTCCGAGTAAAATTTTTCTAATTTTTCAACCATATTTTAAAAAAAATGGGTTGAAAATGAATTTTTTCAACAAATAGTGGATTTTCATCTCCAGTATATACTACAAAGTAGCACAATTTTCTTTGAGCTATACCTAGCTGTCCTTGAATCTAAAAGTATATAAAATCATTATTAGAAAATCAAACATAAAAAGAATATTAATATTGTAGAATCATTTCTAGCACATTTCTTAAAAATCATAAATTATTTTAACATATTGAAATTTTTCACCTGGTAAAAGTAGTTATGGTTTTCTTTTAAATGAATGTCACCATCTTCTATTTTTAAGCATGGAAATGGGTTTGAATATTAGGTAATGTGCGCCAATAATGTCAAATTATGACAATTCGCAGAAAACGTCAACTTTTTATTTAGATTTTAATGTGCAGAAGCCTACCTACTTTGGATATTGATCGTAGAAAAAATATATTCAGAATAATGAAACATTATTATTAAATAACAAGTTTTTTTATTGTCAAATTTAATACGTAATATTATTTTTTAATTGCAAATATTTGAATGTTAAAATTATAGCGTTTAATTTTTTTATTCAATGACGAACTCGAGAGTGATAGAAAAAAAATACAACCTACCTTTAATGCAGGAAGTCGATGTCAATTTATCCGAAAATAAAACTGATTAAAATGTACAATGAAACTCACTAGGACACTTGGCACAAATAAATCAATTTTCTATTAAAGAAAATAACACTTATTAAAAACAAACAGCACAATAAAACACTTCAGAAACGTGTGATGTAATTTTGAAAACTAAATACCCGTAAGCTTGTTTGTAAATTTATAGACTCTTAACTCCTTCCCCCAGCCTTCATTAAGTATATTAAAAGTCGTGACGTCATATTGGCGAAGATATACGGTAATGTGTTATTGACAATCAGGGAAATGTTTCTAGGAAATAACTACCTAAGATAAGATAAGATAAATGAATGTTAAATACCTACTCATAATATCTATTGTAGGGTTTTTGTACTTTAATAGGATAAATATTTATGCGGGCCTGGAAATTCCAGGAAATGACCGTCAAAATTACCCAAAAACATTAGGTTAGTACCAACATCAGATAACAGATAACTTCGGTATTTAACCAATTAATCACAATTAATATTCCTGAACATTCAAATGACAAAAACTTCCATCTTTAACCAATGAGAATATAGTTTTCATTTGATACTTCAAAATCACAATTTATTAATTAGGTAGAATAGTTTTAAAATATATTGCGAATTGCGACACGTCAAACGTCCCACTCCGACTCAATGTGACGCAATTATTGTGGCAATATATTTTGAAACGACTCTATATTCGTGACTTGAAATTATAAACATCCCTCGTATTGCTACCCGTATATAAACCAAATTATTTGTTTTAGGAAATATTTATATTTAATGTGAGGCAAGATATCTTTTTTGTTGTTACCATCTGCATAATACCTACCTCCATTCTTTACTTTGGTCCAGGAAACAAAGTCGATTTTCGTTAAAAATAAAATGTAATAGGTAGGTAATACTTTATGAATAAAAGTATTGAAATAAAGTATGCTCATACTCCAAAATGAGTCCTAGAGTTAACATTTTTACAATATTATAAATGGCATATGAAACGATTGGACCGTTTTCACAATCGCGAAATATTTTTTTTATTTGGTAAAATCCCGGCAATTATTGAAAAATAGATTTTATGTTCAGGACTATTATTATGATCCTTCGAACTCAGTCTACTAAAAACCGGTTTATAATACAATATCCCCTAATAGCTAGTCGGTCGATATTTATAGTTACTTAAAGATTTCTGTAATAGTTTGCACTAATTCAATCTCTAGTCGGTAGGTAACAGCACCTCCTTGATTGAATCTAAATTGACATAATTTTGTTCAGAAATTCCTAGGAGTCGCTGTCCTTAACACACCACCCAACAGTGATAATCCGTGTTGATCTGAGGATATAGATCGAGAGATATAATTTGATAAATGATCATGAAGAACGAATTTTAATATCTTAGCAAAGTTACATATAAATAATAAAAACATTACGAGTTCTATTATTATTTCAAATAGTTAATAAGATGATCCCGATCGTATTCTTGAATTTGACTCTATAATGTCATCTTTGACGATTAAAGTGAATTTATGTCTCAAAACTATTAATCTTTAAGATCTTTCATGACTTTAAACGAGCAATTAATTTTAAAACTATTGATTTAAGACTGCATTAATAGCAACCCTCATTTTTTAATTTATATATAATTGTTGCGGACATTAACTCCAGATAGTTGTTGGTTTATTTCCAAACAGCAATTAAATTTAGCACACAATATGTCGTCCGCGGTTTTGGAGACTTCAGAGTCATACATGTCACAGTTATAAACAGAATATCATCCAAGCTTTAGTTCATACTAATTAATTTTTCACACATTCTGAACAAACAGGATTAAATTTAATGTTTTTCTCTCAACAACAAGAAACTAATTAAGCTGATATAAATTTCGTTTTCTGTATCAATGACTTTAAATACATGAAGTCCAAAAACATTTTAACTCGAACGAAATATGGAAATTCAAAATATTAAATGAATTAGTAATTTAGATAACCACAATACATACTATATAAGGTAAGTGAATACAATATCGTCATGCTAAATGTTACTGATACATCGTACTAATAACATTTTTTTAAATGTTTACTATTTTACAAGAAAATAAAAAGAAAACATAAACATAATAGTATGAGAGCCCACTGCAAATTTCGACCGTCATCTGATAACGAAACGAAATATGCTCCAAAGGCATGTAACAACATTATACTTTACCAAATTACACCTGTGCCAATCCCTATCCTTAGCAAAGTGGTTAAAAAAAAATATTTTATGTTCGGAAAATCACATAAGACATGACAACGACAATTGTGTTTTCCCTGAAAATTACATAGAAATAATATAGAAGACCAATATAAACATAACAATTAAGCAGAAATTGAAACCTACTGTGCATAAAAACGCGTCTCTGCGCCTGACATCGCAAAATAGTGTGTCTAGAAGCTTGCGCAATAAGCATGACTTGTCCCTGTAGTGTTGCCAAATATATTAAACATACCTAACAGAAAAGAATTTTAAATTAATTAATTTTTAAATTATATGATTTAAACAGTTTATATCTACGAAATATCGCCACAAAATAACTTATAAACATTTAAATAATCAACTAATAATACTTATGTGTAATTACATTCCGAAAAATATATACAAATACCGTATTAATGTCATTAATACCGAATTTTTAATGTTCAATAAGCGATTCACCTACAAATTCAATATTGACCTGGCAATAGCACTAAAATCCGGTGTTTCAAGGCTATATGACGCTGCCCTTACAGGACCGTTTGTAGTTTATTATTTATGCCGCGTTTGAGAATCCACATCGGATGCATCTGAGATGTAGTAAGTAGTAAATCTTTGATCACGTGATTCAGTATACGTAAATGTAATGGGACAGATGTGTCCGATGTGGATGAAAAACGCTCGAGATGTAAAAAATGCATCCGATGTGGATTCTCAAACGCGGCATTAATTACACGATGAAAGTGACATTTTATTTTTAGTTTTGTGTAGTGTTTAGTCAAATCCTAGGTACAATAAAAGACATTTTTACATTGGCTAATAAAAATGTAATCAATGTATTAGGCAGCTGTTATATTTATTACAACATTTATGTCTGCAAATCTAAACCTACCTAAGAATTATAATTATGTAAATAGAGATCTGTATATTTATATACAGGCTGCCCAGCGACGGGGAGACATTATCGATATCGGTTTTAAGGCATTTTAAAACATAAACCCGATCTCAACAATCTTAGGAACTCTTCTGTCACTCGATATTTTAATCGGTACTTCCTCTTCGTTTTTTGGCTGGCACAACAATTATTTACATTTCTTCATTCCTTACGGCGTTCGAACCAGTAAGGTTTAAAGAAATTTAAAAAAAACCTACTTTAAAAATAAAGATGTTAATGATTTTCTTATGGATCCCATCTTCAGATCTTGACTTAATGTATATAAAACTGTTTCCTTTTCTAACAAGATAAATCCAGTTTAGAAGCTATTATAAATAAACTGTGGAAATATCGAGAATCTCGATTTTGAATCGGAAAAATATTCTACGCAATTTAATATGAAAGCTGATCAAAATGAAACACATGAACGACAAACTGTTATTGACAACTTTCTTCAAACGTTTTCTATTTTTCCGAAAACTAACTAGATAGTTCGAAAATCATTTCCTTCGTTAAAACGCCTCTTGTTCCGAAGAAGGTACACGCCTGTCAACATTCATCGTTCATTAAAAAAGTGGTAGATACAAAACGCTTCGTATTGTAAGGCCAAAATATATTTAGAAATCGAAATATTCATATAAACAAAAAAATCATATGAGTGAGATAACTACCAAATTAATGATTTACAAGTTTATTCCTATTATTTATAAAATAGGTTTGCAATGTGCTGGTGTGGAATGTTATCATCGACTAAAAACTTTAAATCTTTGTATTAAATTGATCGAAAACAAACTATAAATTGGTTTAGGCTATATAGAATGTTTCTAGTAAGCAGCAACTAATTTTTATTATGGAACCGAAAGACCCTTTTAAAAAGGTTCAAAATTAAAATAAAATATGTACCAAGTAAATGTAGTAGTATTTTTTAATTTATATTGAAAATGGTAACATGAAAGGTTTTCTGTCTAACGACTCATAGTCTCGGCTGACAAAATGTAAAAAAATATCGAACATAATATTCCTGGGCCCTATTTTGCACTCCCCAGATTAAATTTAGTTGTAGCAAATGATATTATCAAATAAGATGTCAAATCACAAGCAAAATCTCGTGACTACAGTACTAATGATTGCCTGTTTGGAAAAGTATCTTTGTTTGTAAATATTTATATGCATAGTTATATTTAAATGCGCGAGTGTAATGTTAAGTATAAACAAAATCCGCCCATTATGTATATACTTTTAGTTACCGGCCCTAGTAGATAGGCAATTTGTTATTGTTTTAAGTTTTACCGTAGGGAGAGAGAAAATCAATATTAAGATAAATGGTCCAGCTCCTTTCTGGTTACGTAGGTACCTAAAAAGTATTTTAGTTTTTGGTTAAGTAATTAATTATTGTAACAGTGATTTTCTTGTGATAGTACCTAATTTAGATTGTGGATTAAAGTTTTTGTATATAATTTCGCTGTTTAATAATAAACGTAGTCAAAACCGGAGCACGTGGTTTTTCTGGAAAGTATTTTTAAAATCACAAGCAAAATCTCATGACTACTGTACTAATGATTGCCGAAAATTAACTAATTGATATTTTATGCCATATCTTTCTTAATAAGGACTGTCAGAACCATATTTACCTTAACTTGAAATTTTTTTAATCGTTTTTTGTATAGAATCATCTCTAAAAATGTATGATTGAAATATCGTGCGAACTATTTGTTCGATCAATAAAAAACTTGCACCGGTCCTGTTCGCGCCAGCACCATTATACGCATGAGCTCCGACACACTATTTTCTCCTTATGATTTCATTTTTGATATATGGAATCGGCTTTCTATACTATTTCTATGGAAAATTACCCCAAAATTACAATCCTAATTCATTGTGAACCTAGCTTTTAAACCTGAATTACTAATATTTTTACCTACCTTTTAAAACATGTTCATGTATGAAAGGAAGAAGGATGGCATTGTATAAACCATTTGCAGAGATAGTCAATAATTATTATAAACTCTTGATTTTAAACCATAATCATAGTTTTTTTGTCGTTTCTATGGCAACCTGTAAAAATAAATCACAACAATGGGCATGCAAATAAATTTGATTCATATTTTTAATGATTTTTATCTACTAATCGTGGATAGATGTTTTTGTGCGATGTTAAGAGGAAGAAAATGTTTCCCTTTAACGATATATATCAAGATTTATTTGAATGTTATTTTCTGGAAACCTTTAAGGGCAAACAAAATTAGCGCTGTCATGCCTTATGTGATTTTTTTAATATAAAATAATTTTTTTAAGCCACTTCGCTCAGGATTGGGATTGGCACAGGTGTCATTTGGTAAAGTACAATGATTTTTCTTGCTTTTGGGGTATATTACATTTCGTTATCAGATGACGGTAAAAATTTGCAGTGGGTGCAGGTTTCTTAGGCTTGGGAGTAGAAGTGTTGCCTGTTAGATCAGACTCTAGAATAGATTCCTGGTTTTCTTGGCTTGGTATCATAATATTTTTGTGCTATTTTAGGTGTGGTAAGCATATCAGAAAATGACGTGTGTTGATTTTCTTTACTCTCTTCATCCTGTTCGTCTTCTTTGGCGTTACTATCTGTATTATCGTCCTAAGCATTCGGGCGTCACTTATGTCACGTAACTGAATTCGTTGACGTTTTCCAGCAGCTGTCGAGAGATGTGGAAGTGGTGTACGTGAAATAATGGGTCGACTATTGCAAGGACCTGGAGGGGGTATCATGATTCTATGTTGCGTAGGTGGTTGTTGGCTAGGACTTTCTTGTCTAGTTACAATTATTAAATTGTCCGGATTGAACTAATAAATTCCAGTTGCTGCGAAACCAGATTGATGGTGTCATACATTTGTCCCAAACTACAGAAAAAAAAGTTTCCAAAAAGTTGTTTTGTTGTAGCACGATATCTATGTGTTGACCAGTATTTAAGAACTTCCTCATCCCAATAGTGTTCAAATGAGTAAAACACAGGCTGTAGTTCGTGGGTTGTATTGCTTGACAAGCAATATAACGTTATACCCAACTCTTCTGCGACCGTAAAAATAGAATAATCCAGATGACACTTAGCACCATCGAAAATTAAAAGAGATTGACCAGCAACTTTGTATTTGGCAAAATGATGCAGCCATGGTTTAAAAGCATCAATGGTCATACTTCCTTTCAGTGTCATTAACACCATACTAAACGCCGGAAGTGTATCTGCCCATTCAGGTTTTATCCTTTTTCCTTTAAATATAATCAAGGGAGATACTAATGTGACATTTTGTCTATGCTCATTTACCACAAGGTGCACTCGCTTTACTCCTTTTTGTAAGGACTGTTTGTTAGTGGTGTATTGCTAACCAACAGTCTTTCTTATCCATGTTGTAGGTATGCTCAGGCTTGTCCATAATGTCCATGTTAGCAAGAATTTCGCTCAATTTTTCAAAATGGTCACTTGCAATAAACTTATTTAGTTTCTGAGCTGTCGCGGGGTTCATGCTTTGAGCTTTCCAATTCCTAATATTCGGATGCCTGTTGAGAAAACATTTAAGCCAATTTTGTAACTTTATTGAACGGATTTTGAATTTGGTTGGTCTCATAAAAATTGAACACGCATCGCCGTAAAACTTTCGAAGTTAAGGGATAGCCTACTTCCGCCAAACGAATTATTCTTCCACACAAATCTTCTTCTTGTTCTAAATTAATAACTGATTTGCGACCCATGACAGATTTTGTTGTTTGATGGTTACGTAAGTAATCTTTCAGAGTTCTACGATGAACCAAAAATTCCTTACTTGCTGAATTTACAGACCGCCATTTCCAACAGCTGCATATTTTCTTTCGACTATTTCCCTCTGATACCTCAGTTTCTTGCTTTATTGTGGGTCAGTGGCGTAACATAGGTATACTACATGGTTATCTTTATTTCCATTAATAAGGATGTGAAGCATAATTTTAAAATATGGACTAAATAAAAATAAAAATGCTATCATATTATAAAGCCATGTTTTATTTAATTCTCTTTTCTTGTGATACTTTTATTGTATAGTGGAAAAGGTATGATATAATATTGTTAATAACAACACATAATTTTATATAGAAACCATTAAATATACATTTCGAAGTACAAAATCGTATACATCTGCGATTCTCTTACGTTCATATTTCGGGTCTCCTTTTATTATCTTGAATAATTTAAGGTATACGAGAATAATCCAATATGCGTGTCAGATTACACGATTTTAGTCCAAAAAATTAATTAATTTTAATTGAAAAAATAATAATCAAGAAAACGTATTTTAAAAATTCACGGTGAAAAAACAGAATTTTCTGAGGGTTGAATATAAGCGACTATAAAAAGCAGCTGACGTGTCAGGCGACTCTGTTACGTAAGTAAATAAATTAATGGTTTCACACCGGAGTGAGTAGATAGGCTATGTTCGTATGGGCTCACATAGGGAATTCAATGTATAAGAATGGCCTTAGCATGTATCATGGTCCAATTCAAACGGGAAAAAAGGCTTTATGTAGAGAACGTGGTATAGATTAACGTAGAATAGAAAAATCCCGCTCGACCATTCACTGTTGGGTTCTAATTAACAGTGTTGTTCCTAAAGTGGCGCTGGGAAACAGTAACAAAACCTACACAGAACACGAGGCTAATGACCTTAGCAGTCGATGCCGATGACACAAAATTAAAAAAAAAATAGAAAAATCCTGCGCAGTGACAGGTAAAAAGTACCTAAGCGTGTATCACGTGATCCGATTCAAACTGGAATATAAAATAAGTTTTTTATTGAAATGTATACAGCTCGGCATCATGTCATCAGGAGTTAGATAATATTAAAGACAAAGTGAGACAGACTGAAAGACAGACAAATGGAAGAAGGAGGCAGACATATGGTCAGACGAACAGATAAAATTATAGAAATTCGTACAAATTCAATTCGCATTACATCGATCAGCAAGTAAATAAAGCGTTACAGCGGTCAAAATGATAGGAAGGGGAAGCAAAAAAGTTATCTTTAAGCAGACAGTCGACGATCCACAGGATCCAAGATGACAGCCATATACGAGTTTCGTTATCAGTATGTAAATCTACAAATATAAAAAAAATCTGATGTGTCCAACACATGACTTTCCTATCTAGTTATTATAGGCTTTTTCCGGTTATTTTGTACAACCTATTGCAGCACCTCTATAAATGTTTAGAGGAGGATAAACTAAATGTATACATTTTCCACATACATCTACCTCGAAACATTTTTCTATAGATATTCATTGAAAACAAAAATACTAAAAAATTTAATTTAGCACTTTTCCTACAATTTTTCCATTACGGTCCATTATAGAAAAATCATGTATAAACAAAAATTATAGAGATCGATATCGCAAACAACTTTTATATCAACAATTTTCATAAAAATCAGAATGTTGCACATTTTGTCAAATTTCTCGAATACGGACCATTTCAGGAAATTTTTACATAGAACAAAAATTATAGATAATATTATTAGAATTAACTTTTATTTGAACAATTTTTTTCTCCAAACATAAATAACAGATATATTCCATAAAATATAAAAACGGCCTACCATAAAGTACCCCCCCAGATGTTCCGACTTTGTCCAAAACTCAATCGTTTCACGTCAGGCCAAAATAAAACTTAAGTTTAAAATTTAATATTTTTTTCTTTATCCGTTTTTGAGTTTTCTTCAAATTTCGAAATTTTCACATTTTCTCAAATATCTCGAATACGGTCCATTTTAGAGAAATTATCTATAGGATAAAAATTATAGAGAATTATATTACAAACAACTTTTGTTTAAACAATTTTTATAAAAAAAAATATTTTTTTACATTTTGTCAAATTTCGCGAATACGGACCATTTTAGGAAAATTTTGTATATGACAAAAATTATAGATAATAAAATTTTTTTTTTTTTGGCTTTGGATATTGATCCTTTAGCCACACACAGCATTTTAATGTTTAATTAAATAATTAACCTAATTAAATGGAAATTTTATTTATTGAGATAAATTCTACTATTAAGTTGTAAATTTGTTTATTCTCCGTTGCCAGTAAAACTTGAATGTTGGTGGGAAATTGTAAATTTAACTTATTTAGTTTGTCCATGAAGTTAGTAGTTCCTGGATTTATTTTACAATTAAAAAACAGGTGATTCAAATCAGCAATTTCATTATCATGTTGACAAATAGGCGACTCTATTATTCCTATCTTATGCAGATGGGCCGGGAAACATCCATGGTTGATCTTAAGTCGTGTAATGATAGATGAGTATTTTTTTGAAACATTAAATAGAAATATGTGGGGAACCGGTTTTGGTAAATCCTTATGGATTAGAAAATAGGGGTTAGTAGAATTTATGGCTATCTCTGACCATTTTTCCTTCCATTTTTTGATTATATTTAGTTTATAACCACAAAATAAATCGCTATAACAAGGAATATTATCAAAATTAGTACAATTTCTTGCTTCTTTGGCTGCCACATCTGCTTTTTCGTTTCCATAAATACCACTGTGGCCCTTTACCCATATAAATATAACTTTGCAGTTCCTTAGTGAAAGCTGATATAGTAAATGTTTTATCTTACAAATGATGAAGTTTTTTGAATTATTCATTGAAAAGTGTTTAATGCTTTCCAATACGGATTTTGAATCTGTGGCTATAATTGTTTCTGCAATACTGTTGTCCAAGCAATAGGAGAGAGCTTTTTCAATTGCATTGGCTTCTGCGCTGAAAATACTACAAACATCCGGAATCCGACATTTAAAAGTTACTTCCCTATTAGGAATAAAAAATGCACTACCTACTCCTTGTTGGTCCTTACTTCCATCTGTGTATATAGTTAATTTAATATTTAAGTTATCTATTGTTGTTAATAATAATTTTTGATTATAGGCGGGTATATCATTGTAATGGGGGAATATAACTAGCGATTTAGAGAAAATAGATAATAAAATAAAAAGTAACTTTCTCATTTGAAGAATTTTCTTCCCCAAACGTAAATAACAGATATATTCCATAAAATATAAAAATGACCACCTATAAAGTACCCCCCCAGATGTTCCGACTCTGCCCAAAATCTAATCAGCTCATTAGACGCTGGAACAAAGCTTAAGTTTGAAATTTGGTGTTTTTCCGTGTATCGGTTCACGAGTTATGCGTTATACAGACACACACACACACACACACACACACACAGACACAGACACAGACACAGACACAGACACAGACACAGACACAGACACAGACACAGACACAGACACAGACACAGACACAGACACAGACACAGACACAGACACAGACACAGACACAGACACAGACACAGACACAGACACAGACACAGACACAGACACAGACACAGACACAGACACAGACACAGACACAGACACAGACACAGACACAGACACAGACACAGACACAGACACAGACACAGACACAGACACAGACACAGACACAGACACAGACACAGACACAGACACAGACACAGACACAGACACAGACACAGACACAGACACAGACACAGACACAGACACAGACACAGACACAGACACAGACACAGACACAGACACAGACACAGACACAGACACAGACACAGACACAGACACAGACACAGACACAGACACAGACACAGACACAGACACAGACACAGACACAGACACAGACACAGACACAGACACAGACACACAGACACAGACACAGACACAGACACAGACACAGACACAGACACAGACACAGACACAGACACAGACACAGACACACAGACACAGACACAGACACAGACACAGACACAGACACAGACACAGACACAGACACAGACACAGACACAGACACAGACACAGACACAGACACAGACACAGACACAGACACAGACACAGACACAGACACAGACACAGACACAGACACAGACACAGACACAGACACAGACACAGACACAGACACAGACACAGACACAGACACAGACACACAGACACAGACACAGACACAGACACAGACACAGACACAGACACAGACACAGACACAGACACAGACACAGACACAGACACAGACACAGACACAGACACAGACACAGACACAGACACAGACACAGACACAGACACAGACACAGACACAGACACAGACACAGACACAGACACAGACACAGACACAGACACAGACACAGACACAGACACAGACACAGACACAGACACAGACACAGACACAGACACAGACACAGACACAGACACAGACACAGACACAGACACAGACACAGACACAGACACAGACACAGACACAGACACAGACACAGACACAGACACAGACACAGACACAGACACAGACACAGACACAGACACAGACACAGACACAGACACAGACACAGACACAGACACAGACACAGACACAGACACAGACACAGACACAGACACAGACACAGACACAGACACAGACACAGACACAGACACAGACACAGACACAGACACAGACACAGACACAGACACAGACACAGACACAGACACAGACACAGACACAGACACAGACACAGACACAGACACAGACACAGACACAGACACAGACACAGACACAGACACAGACACAGACACAGACACAGACACAGACACAGACACAGACACAGACACAGACACAGACACAGACACAGACACAGACACAGACACAGACACGACACAGACACACACACACACACACACACACACACACACACACACACACACACACACACACACACACACACACACACACACACACACACACACACACACACACACACACACACACACACACACACACACACACACACACACACACACACACACACATCATCGTGAAAATAGTCAAAACGGATTCAGAGGACCTCAAAACGTAAAAATCCGTCGAAAACTCGAGGTCGAAAAAAATCATGATTCATATACTTTCCTTATATCTGTATACAGATAGGAAAGTAAAAGTCTGATGTGTCCAACACATGACTTTCCTATCTAGTTAACCTATTGCAGCATCTCTAAAAATGTTTAGAGGATAAACTAAATATATACATTTTCCACATACATCTACCTCGAAACATTTTTCTATAGATATTCATTGAAAACGAAAATACTGAAAAATTTTAATTTAGCACTTTTCCTCCAATTTTTCCATTACGGTCCATTTTAGAAAAGTCATTTAAAAACAAAAATTATAGAGATCGATATCGCAAACAACTTTTAGATTAACAATTTTCTTAAAAATCAGAATTTTGCACATTTTGTCAAATTTCTCGAATACGGACCATTTCAGGAAAATTTGACATAGAACAAAAATTATAGATAATAATATTGTAAGTAACTTTTATTTAAAGAATTTTCTTCCCCAAACGTAAATAACGAATATATTCCATAAAATATAAAAATGACCACCAATAAAGTACCCCCCCAAATGTTCCGACTCTGTCCAAAATCTAATCAGTTCACCTCAGGTCGAAATAAAACTTAAGTTTAAAATTTAATATTTTTTTCTTTATCCGTTTTTGAGTTTTCTTCAAATTTCGAAATTTTCACATTTTCTCAAATATCTCGAATACGGTCCATTTAAGAGAAATTATCTATAGGATAAAAATTATAGAGAATTATATTACAAACAACTTTTGTTTGAACAATTTTTATAAAAAATTATTTTTTTTACATTTTGTCAAATTTCTCGAATACGGACCATTTTAGGAAAATTTTGCATAAAACAAAAATTATAGATAATTATATAAGAAGTAACTTTTATTTGAAGAATTTTCTTCTCCAAACGTAAATAACAGATATATTCTATAAAATATAAAAATGACCACCTATAAAGTACCCCCCCAGATGTTCCGACTCTGCCCAAAATCTAATCAGCTCATTGGACACTGAAACAAAGCTTAAGTTTAAAATTTGGTGTTTTTTTGTGTATCGGTTCATGAGTTACGCGTTATACAGACACACACAGAGACACACACACAGACAGACAGACATCATCGCGAAAATAGTCAAAACGGATTCAGGGGACCTCAAAACGTAAAAATCCGTCGAAAACTCGAGGTCGAAAAAAATCATGATTCCTATACTTTCCTTATATCTGTATACAGATAGGAAAGTAAAAATGAAAAACTAATATGATATCATATTTTTATAAAATAACATTTCAATAATTCTAATGTAAAATTTCCTTTAAAATTACAACAGATATACTTTTCTACGGTCAATACTAAGTTTATATTTAATATTTATAACATTTAAGGACTTATACGAGAATATTTATAACAAAACAAGGAGCTTAATCATATATTTATATTTACTATATTAACGTTGAATAGAAAAATTCTTCACAGTAGTAATGCCAAAAGGACTTAGGCGTGTATCTCTACTATTATTTGGTTGGATTTGAATGGGGGAAAACGAGGTAGTGGGAGAAATTACCGATGAATAGAAAAAATACGCGCAGTAACCTGCGCCTATTATTGATTATATTTTTTATTCATTATCGAGATGTCAAGCGAAGAAAAAAGACGTAGAATTGAAGAGTTTGGTGTAAAAGTTAGAGAACTTAGTAGAGACATAAAATTATATGAAGATAAAAAACAAGTTTTAAGAGATTTAACAAATTTAAGTATTTGGGAGGATGTTGAGAGATATCATCCTAGACCACTTAGAAGAATTCAACCAACTCAGATATGGCATTATTAAAAACAAATTTTATTATACTTACTGCCATATTAAACAATATACTGTATACCAATGTACCGAATGGCGTACAGCAAATGGCGATACGTTTTGATAATCAAACGGAATGGCGAAAGATGAATTTCTCAATGGTAAATAATAAGAAGCTAAATACGTTTTCCATAGCAATCGATGAAGCAAAGAGATACAAATTAAAATTGATTTTTAATGATGCGACTGAAGGAGAACTAAAAAATTGGCAGACTATAGTAACTCCACCACCACCGATCGATTTGAGTGACATGTTAGAGCCTGAATATTCTAAATTATATACAGTTAGTTGTATAATACTATCATCTACTTTGTTTATAATATTAAAAATTATTGTAAAAATTATAAATAAAAAATTTTACTCTTCTTGTAAAACAAAAATAAATGTTTGAAATTAAAAGGTGTCTTTAATTAAAAAATAACATTTTCAATAATACATTTATTAATAACAAAAAATTACAATAGTAATATAGTATTAAAAAACCAGTGACGTAGACATTCGATGTTCTTCTGGGTACATTTAAATGATACATTGGCGTGATACATGCAGGTTTTGGAGTCACTAATAAATTTTTTTGTTGCACACGGTGTTCCAACGAACTTGCATACATCTACTATTATAGAAAATATTCCGAATACGTGACACTTTTTTAGTAAAAATTCAGCTTTTTCACTTCCTCGTACGTAGATATAATCAGCATGGTTTAATAGGTATGTTTCCAAAATAGAGTATAACTTGGAATAATCCACGTCTCCAGAGGAATAGTTGACTCCATGAATATGTTTTTCAACATATCTAGCGCTAATTCTATTAGACGTATTTAGGTTAGAATAAGGTGTAGGCGATGTGAACAAAAAGTGGTATTCATTATAACCAATTGCGATACTCAATTCCTTCGGATGAAAAACACCGTTGATGTAGAAACCTTGGATGTCAACGAATGCGATCCTCATGGTGATAGAAACAAGACTGAATTAGAACTACTTTTTGACACGCCGTGTAGGAATATCATTTTTTAAAAAGTGCTTTCATGTAGAGTGGGAGAGCAGTTGTATAAATTGAAGAAAATCAAGTTTGACATCCTCAGTTGTTTGTAGTCAATCAGTAAAAATGTATTCTCAAGATTCTGGTTACGGTTCAAGTAGTGAGTTTGATTTTACGTTACAACCATTATCACCAAAACCATCATTGGTGGTGTCTGAAAATTACGGTCGTGAACTAGATTCTATATTAGAGAAGTATGAAGAAGCAGCCAAGAACGAAGTTCATTACCTTCTCTACACGCAATTCCTACAAGGTTCCTATCAAATTGGGTGTGGTCTTAGTCCAGCAAGATCGTTCACTCCCGCTGTTGTTATACAAAAAGGACAGTGGGAAAAAATATCGTTTAGTTCCTATGAGTGGGAGGAATTGATAACCCTACTTCAAGACAATAATTTTTTTAACGATATTGTGGATCTTTCTGATGAGTACGACGGTGTTGAGTTTCAGTATGGTGATTACCGCAAAGTTCGACAAGTGATCTTCGAAGATACAAACACAATATAGACTTTTGGTTAACAGATCAAGATGTTATGGAACTTGTTAATTTAAATAGGCAACTGTTAGAATCGTGTGTTTTATTAGATTTTTGCAAGGATTAAATTCTGCGAAATTTTGTTCAATCCTTGTTGACGAAACTACTGATGTTTTACGACGAGAACAGATGTCCATTTGTCTAAGATATGCCGAGCCAAAAGATAATGACACCCCCATGACACACACACAGACCAAGACAACCCTGTTTTTTCATTATGGTTTTTCAGGGAATACAGACTTAATTAAAATCAGATAAAAACTTATCACTTCACTACTATCGATCTATATTGACTTATAATGTGACCTTAACAAGGAAAAGTCACTTCAAATAAGTAACTTTCAAGTACTGGGCCACTACATCGGTCATGGCTCCTCCGGGGGTCACAGCACGGCAGAAAACTTACAGTAAGTCTACAAATATTGTGGATTTAAAATGAAATATTGTATATATTATACACAAAGATATTTTTGAACTGAACTGGGTATATTATTATTTGTATTAATATTATTATTTACCTAATATATTGCGCCAATTTAACAAATCGAAAGATCTTCGTATCGCTACCACTAAAGGCGAAAGTCTAGCCTAGAGCAGAACAATGGTCTCATAAAAAATTCAGTGAATGTTTCTAGAAAATGTATATTACAAAAGAACAAAGTGAGGACCAACTCTAAACTTGTTTGCTCAAGTATTTATTACCTGTTATAGAGAGCCGTACTGCTGCTCCTTTTTGCACGTCAACTATTCTTCAATATTTCAGGGACCATTCTGGATGTAATAAGGGCTCTCCACTTGAGACTCTGAAACCAGAAAAAGCCAGAATTTGAATCGAAGTTAACGACTGAAAAAAAAATGGTTCAGTGGAAATGTAAGAATTCAGATGATGATTAAAATAGTAGATATTTTATGTTGCATAATATTAAATCCAATAATATGTATGTACAATAATAAATAATGCTTTCATTAGTTATTTACAGGGTATTGCTTATTTAAGGAAGGAAATAAATTCCAATAATCAATTGTAACCTATTTCCATTTTTATTAGATAAATGAATGAATGAAAAATACATAGTTGTTAATATAATAAAGATAACTACTGATTTTTTAAAAGATTGTTTATTTATTTTTATATGCTTCTAAAACGGTTTATTTGGAATTGATATGAAGCCCTTTTGGGATATGAGATATGAGAAAATTTGGTATACTGGTAGAGTTATATGTGGCCAAAAAAATGGTATTAAAATTTTGTCCGATAATAATACATAGGCGTAGAACTTGATTTTTTAAATAATTGCACCTTTAAAAATTCTACGCCAATGGAAGAAAAGGAGTTTGAGTATGAAATTTAGATTGCGCAACTCATTTACTTTAAAAAAGGTACTCTTGATAAGACTCGATGATTACTCTCATGGTTTTCGCTAAATTTCTGTTTTAATACTTTAGAGTGTATAGGTTTCACAAAAATATTTATTTACAACTTAATCAAAATAGAAATTTTACAAAAATTGTTCAAAATGTTCACCATTTTCACGCATACAAAGATTTATACATCAAAGAAAATTAAAATGTATCCTTTCCATAACTTCTTCATCACCTCTAAGATTGTTTATTGCATCTTGAATACGTTGCCAGAGTTGTTTCTCATTTTCTACAGGTTCCCTGTAAACTGTGGATTTCAGATGTCCCCATAAAAAGTAATCCATCGGTGTTAGGTCTGGGGAACGTGGTGGCCAGTTTACAGGTGCGTCATTACATTTTAAATTACAAGGTTAGGGGTATCTATCCCCCACTGATTTGATGAAAATGTGTTGCGTAATGGATATAATGTACAATCCCTTGAAAATAGAAGAAAATTAATGTCAATTTCTACAATTTATAAAATAATTTATAATATAATTGATTGTTCTATTCTACTCGAAGGACTTTACTGTTTAGTAACACGACAAAATGCACGGCCATTCAACACGTTTTCTCTTCCTATTCCCAGGACTAACCTGCTAATGAAATCACCAATATATATTATGTGCCAAAATGTTAATATTTTATGTTTGAATTGTGATATATTTTTTGAAAAACTTGCACATGTTTTGCGCATAGTCACTCTCAATTTTTAATTTTAATTTTTACTTTAAGCTTTATATTTAATTTGTTATTATTATTTATTACCATCTTAGTACTTATTTCTGAATTGTAATATACATTTTTTTTTTGAAAAACTTGAATTGAACATGTTTTGCGCAGAGTCAATTTAATCTATAATTTTTATTTTCACTTTTTTTTTTGTAGCTTTATATATATATTTTGTTATTATTATTTATTTTAGTACTTATTAATATTTACTCTTAAAAATCTATTAATGTTATATTTTGTCCTATCTTTGGATGTTATATGTTATATCTGTTGGGCAATAAAGAATTTATTTATTTATTACCTCTTCCTATCCATTTGTGTGGATATTGGTTGTTCATTCAAGTGGTTTCTAACGTTTAAAGAAAAATGTGGTGGAGCTCCATCTTGCATAAACCACATATCTCTCCGAAGTTGGAGAGGTAAATCTTCTAACAATTCTGGCAACGTATTTTGTAGAAAATCCAAATAATTTTCTCCAGTTAATCTTCGTGGAAGTATGACAGGACCAACAATGAAATTACCAATTATTCCAGCCCACACATTAATATTGAATTCGTGCTGAAAATGGTTTACCTTTATTGCATGCGGATTTTCAACGGCATAAACATGTTCATTATGGGTATTAGTTATACCTCTTCTTGTAAAACCCGCTTCATCGGTAAAGAGAACCTTCTTGACAAAGTTTGGATCTCTTTCTCTTTGCATATTAACAAATCGACAAAAACCCAAACGAATTTGAGGATCATGGAATAATAATTCTTGTACTGGCTTCTTATGGTATGGATATAGCAATTGTTGTCCAAGCACTTTATGAACGACATCCTTACTTACTCCTAGTTCCCTTCCAATTCGTCTGGTGCTTAATTCTGGATCTTCTTCAACACGTTCTAAAATGTCTTCTTCAACTTCAGGAATCCTTACAAAACGTTCTCTTCCATTATCATAAGTGTTGGGAGCAAAGGAACCGGTCTCCCGAAGACGTCTCTCAACAGCAGCAAAAGTTGGGTGGCCAGGTACACGACGATTTGAAAACCTTTCAGAGTACACCCTGACACCCTCTCGAGCATTTCCTTCACAAAATCCTAATGTCAGTAACATATCGGTATATTCTACATTGGTATATTCTACAGCCATATTAATAAACCACGCATTTGTTTTTTTAATTATTGAGTCAGATAGAACACTTTCAATCGTTAACAAGAGATTAGGTGTTAAAATTTGACAATATTTTTATTTAGATGAAACTATGGAAACCAACAATAAATGTTTTTGTATACGTATTGCAGGCAAATAATTAATATTCCTCAAAAAATCGTACATGGCAAAAATCGAGTATTTTTGTTAAAAGTCTCGATTAGAGGTGTTGAAGAAGATATGAAAAAAGTACATTTTTATGTTTTTCATCGTATAAAATTTTGTCCGATAATAATACATAGGCGTAGAACTTGATTTTTTAAATAATTGCACCTTTAAAAATTCTACGCCAATGGAAAAAAAGGGGGTTGAGTATGAAATTTGGATTGGCTACTCATTTACTACAAAAAAGTACCCTTGATAACACTCGATTTACTCTCATGGTTTTGATAAAGTTTGTATTTTAATAATTATTGTTTATGTTCTAAAATTAATAAAATGCAAATTTCGTCAAAACCATGAGAGTAATCGAGTCTTATCAAGAGTACCTTTTTTAAAATCAATGAGTTGCGCAATCTAAATTTGATACTCAAACTCCTTTTCTTTCATTGGCGTAGAATTTTTAAAGGTGCAATTATTTAAAAAATCAAGTTCTACGTCTATGTATTATTATCGGACAAAATTTTAATACCATTTTTTTGCCACATAAAACTCTACCAATATACCAAATTTCAGCAAAATCGCATATGCCGTTTTAAATTTATATGGGAAAAACGATTTAAAAATTGTAACTTCAAGGCCCTCTGGACATGGGCGAAGTTAGGGGGGGGGGGGGGCTTGGGGGGGCTAAGCCCCCTCAAAAACCAAATTAGCCCCCCCAAAAATAATTCGAACATTTATCGCACATCTATCCACACATTTCAGATTTCAGAACAGAAATTAATAAAGAAAAATCGTGCCATTTGATTGATTCTGAAATTTTACATTTAGTTCACTCGTACTCATTTTTCCAATCGGTGTATATGAAAATAAACTGTTCTCTTAGTGACAAAAAACAAACATTTTGAGTCTGACACTTATTTTCCCAGTCATAAATATTTTACATTTACTAAACTAGAACATAAAGCTTATAAAAATAGCAGTTTGGAATATCTCAGATAGTGGAAAAGTGAGTGTGGCAGAAAATTTAGCATATAAATTGATACAATCATGAACTGTTAATAATAATAAGTCTGGCTGATTTACGAAATTGGCAAATGAGTCTGGTAATATCTTCAAAATCGAAAAAATATAATATTTTTGCTTTTATTTTGTCATGTAATAGATTATATTATAATTTTACAGCTCTATTTTATAGCAGATCAAATACCGTTATTTTCAAACGTTTCTATGAAAAATTTCCGTATTTTTTCTTTTGGTGGGTACCCTGAACGAAATTATACTGAAAATTTTTTTATGCATATGTTTTATATGTTGTTCTATGGCCAGCTTTGAAAATTTGATTTTAGTCGTTTTAATGTATGTCTGTCAAGTTTTGAAATTTGGATATTTTGGTGTAAAATTTTCTTACCCAATACCTACCACTGGTGCCTAAATTATTATCAGTAAATTTTTGCTCACTCACGCATATTTTAAGAAAAATATCAATCGTCTTCGACTCAGGATAAATTTCAAAATATTCGTAAGTTCGAAAAAAATTTCGGAAATAATTTAGGCACTGAAAATATAGGTCTGGCTGACAATTAAAATCACGAAGGCCTGCCAGACTCACAAGTAGTGTAAGGCCGAAGGTTCGGTTACGGTTTTGGCCAACTTCGGCTTAAAATAAGAGTTTCTACTACAGTTTCGGTTTCGGCGGAAAACTGGCCGAAACTGCAGCCAACTACGAAACTACTTTCGAAAGTTTACGTATCACACTTGGTTGTGTCCGGCACAATGGCGACTGTGCCGGGTGCCATTCCTGCACAGTGCACGTACTTCTCTGCTTTGTCTTCAGTGCTCCTGGCCTAATTTATTCGTATAAAAGGAGCATTTTTTTAGGTGAAATTTAATTATAAGTAACAAACATATTTAATTATCTGAATTTGTTTTTTTTAAATAAAAATTACATTATATATAATTCCCTTCATAATACTATTTTTGTTAGAAAAAATCTAGAGACAGATGCAGAAATGATTGCTACATTGTAATTCACTTATTTTTTTTTTTTTTTTAGTTTCAAAAGTAATAAAAAAAACAATGTCAATAAATTTATTAATGGCTTCTTTTGATCACATAAATAAATAGGTAATAAGTAAATGTAGCTAAAATTTATAATACGAGTTAATTAGTCTTAAACAAAGATATTGCAAATTTTAATAAGATATTGCCTTAAAAGAAAGTTCTCATTTCTGTTTCGGTTTCGACTAAGAAAGGAGCCGAAATTGGGTTTCGGTTTCGGTTATAAAACCGTATTTCGGTCGGACCTGACAAGCCAGGTAGTTAAACGAGGAGAGGAATAGTAATCGAACGTGCAGATTTTAGCGCGCCTGACGATCATTAGACAAGTCTGGCAAGGCTTTCGGGGTATTCCACATTAGCCAGATTGTATTTTAAGCTGTTATCATAATATACATTTTTCTAGTACTGCACTTGTAACAGGGATCCTTACTGGGCATTGCCAACTAAAAGGACACCTTAGTAAACTGAGAGTAGTATAAAATAGTGAGTGAAGATTCTGTGAGGAGAAGGACGAAACCTTCATTTACATTCTAACTGAATGTGTAGCACTCCAGAATCCAAGGGCACTATACCTAGGAGCATATCAAATAGAAACTTGAAGCCACTCCAAATCCGACACTTCCTTGAGAAGATATAATTGAAAGAGTCGTTATAGGCATTGAGACATTTCCTTGCTGCATTAGCGACAGAAGGGAGCACAATAGATATTTTAGGTCGCAGTGTATTAACACTCCATTCCCAACATAACATAGCGAGAAAACTGCAAAATAATGAAATCCACAAATCCCAGTTCATATTTTGGACATGCAACTACTATTATTTTTAAAATTTTAAATTCTGACAAACTGTCAGTATATTTTTTAGTCATTAAGATTACATATACGTTAAAATTAGTTATTTTTGTTTAGAATCGATAAAAAATAACATTTTAATTTTATTTGGGCCACATTTAAAAAAGTAAATTTTAATCAAATTGTATGAAACTAATTTATTTACGAGTATTAAAATTAAAAACCTAAAAGTGGCGGTGGAGCTGAGGACAGAGCATTTGCCTTCCATGCGAATAGCCTGGGTTCGAATCTGGACTATATAGGGGCAATTTTTTTTTTATGTTTTTTATTTTATAAATTAATAAAATTTATAAATTATTTTAAAATGGCTTATTTTGTCTAAACCTAAAATAATTTTTTAAATTTGTAGATTTTCGTTAGTAGTTCGTAGAAAAAATATACTGCACAACTCGAGTGGATTGTCCATATCTACTCTTGTTGCGAAAATTAGGGAAATTTTTGTGATGAAAATTATTCAGTTTTTTCACTTATATATGATATTTTATTCATTTTCATAGATTCGCCAGAATTTTTTTACTTAACTTCAGTATACCTCTAGAACTATTATATTTTATATGACTAGGTTTAGGGCTTTAGCCCCCCAGATCTGATGACATAACTTCGCCCATGCCTCTGGAGCCCAAACGAAGCAACTTTGTACTAAGGTAATTTTACTTAAATCGATTTATTTTGGTCTAAGGAATATGTGGTATGTTTTTGTAAAGACCTTTTACAGACACCCTGTATAACTCTCTACCTGATCAATGTAAAAATAAATCTCTAGAAATCTTTTAAAAATTACTGAAAAATTTTTTTTGTTTTAAAGTTTGTGTTTATATATTGTTAATTTTTTCATTGCATGTGTCTATATAAAATGTATATTAAATAATTTAAATATAAAATAACAATGTTAATTTGTATTATATGAAATGTTTGTATTTGGTACTCGGTTGAGTGGAACAGCTATGCTAGACTCCGCCGAGGCTTATTAAAATAAAGACGTTTACTATTATTATTAATAGTTTGTAGATAAAAATAATTATTAAATAAAAACTTTAAAGTTGATCAGTGACATATTTTTTGATATTTAAAAACGTCTTTTTGTTAAACTATGTATCAATATTTTATTCTGTAGTTTTATTTTAATATTGAATGGGCCATGTTCACATGTGAGATATGCTGTTTTATAAATTATATTGTAATAGTTAGTCGCTATACAAGTTATTCTAAATAGTCAGTTCGTTAAAAAAGCCAAAAGTTTTTAAATTAAGCCCAATTGAAATTTAAAATTTGAAATTATACGTCATCGGGAATAGACCAATCATCTTGTGTCGAAGTTTTTTTTGTTATACAAAACCAAGCCAACGAACAAACCGACAAACAGAATGTCGAAGTGAACGCACATCTAAGTGACATTAAAATTGACACCACCTAACCTTAGTTTTTTGTTTTGGTTTAATTTTATTATTAATATGAAAATCAGCTGGATTTATAAAAGTTGAATCAAGTGTTTTACCCATTGTAAACGAAAATATGATTACCGAGATGATTACTGCATTTTTTAACAATACTCAGTTTACAAAATTCAGAAAGGTAAGACTTTGTTTTAATAGTAGGTAGTTACAGTTTATATGGAGTAAGTAAAACATATTTATCTCCGGTTTTATTTTTAGATCTGCCAAGCAAGAATATGGGGATAATTTCTTTTTCCATAAGAGAGAAGGAGACAAAATACACCTAAACATAAAGTACGGCAAAAACCTTCTGATGAGGTTGTTGTAATTAACAAAAATGAAATTTTTAGTGCACAATATACTTAGGATATGCTGCATGTCAAGGTTTGTAATATTTATTATGCTTTTTTGTTTTTATATTACATATAATAAACAGTGTATAAGGCCCTTTATTCCTATAAATATTTTTTTTCTAATTTTGACATATAGACATTTTTTGTAATCGCAGCAAGTGTTAAAATAATCTAGAAACAGATTTTGTTAGTGAACCTAGTAATAATTATGATACCAAAGAATGCTGCAGAGCACCTATGAAATTTTGAGTTAAAAAATATGCCATATTTTTAGGCTATTTTTATACCCTTTTCAAAAATTTTATGCTCCTCGTTTTTTGCAAAACTTAAAATGCTCTATAGCTTCGAACGAAGTCAGCAAAGCACCTCTGTTTTATAAAGTTTTTTCTTTAAAAACAGCAACACCATATATTTATGCACTCGAAATATTATATTTTTAAAAATACATGGTGCTTGCTAACCTTCGAAAGAAGCCAGCAGAGCAATTCGGTTTTTAAAGCTTTTTTCTAAAAACCACACCCCATTTTTAGAATATTTTTAGACTCTTGAAATATTGTAAAACTTTACTAAAAAAATTGCTATTTTTAAATAATACAGGGTGCTTTGTTGGAACAAAGTCAGCAGGACACTTCAGTTTTTTAATTTGTTTTTTTTTTATATATAAAAACAACTACTTATGACACATGTTTAGGCTGTTTTAAAATCCTAAAAATGTGGTAAGTACATTTGTTTTCAGAAAAAAACTTTGAAGTCAGCAAGGAATTGTGATTTTTTTTTAAAATGCCAAATTTCGAATATTTTATAATATTGTAGGAGCCAAAAAACGTGGTGTGGTTTAAAAAAAAACTGGGGTGCTCTGCTGGATTCGTTTGAAGCTAACAAAGCATCCCGTAATTTTTTATTTTATAATACTCAATAGCCTAAAATGAGACATAGCTGTTTAAACAAAAAATTGTATTTTTAAAAATGACAGTTTTTTTCGAAAAGCTCTATAATATTTCAAAAATGTGAAAATGTGGTGAGATTGTTTTTTTTTTTAAGTTTTGAAAATCCGAGGTTCTTTACTGGATTCGTTCAGAGCTAGTAAAGCTCTGCTCGTCTTGTTACATAAAATAAAGGCATTTTGTAGCTGGTTATATAGTTATTTTGTAACTGCATATCTAACTCTTTTATTTTTTTCAGTTGGTTGTAAATATGTGGCTTCATAGAAGAAGTGAGGAACCATCTGTAACATCTACTCAGTGTTATTGGAAAGGCTCTAATTTATCAAAATGCGTAAATATTGATGTACAGTTGGCTAGATTGTTAAAGAAACCTCTTCATCCACTACAGGAAAATAAATCAGTACTTTTATATTCTTAGGATTTGTATATATATTTTTTATTTGTAAATAAATTGTTTTTTACTTCATTTTTCTCATTTTTTATTAAATGGTTAATAAATAAAATTTTCACAGATTTTTATATTTTTGTTTGTAAACAATAATTGAAGAGTTTTTATTAAAAATCACCAATGTTAATAATAATAACTTAAGTCAATATTATTCTTTCTCCTTTTTTAATGCTATTATCAATAAAGGTATTACTTTAGCTTGACCTATGATCAATTTTTAAATTTTGTGATATATTTGGTTCGACAGAAAAAAAATTATAACCCTTTGACATTGGTTGTTTTTACTTAGATTTTCATAAAAAATAAACGGAACTGCAAACATGTTTTACTATCGTAATAACGAATAGCAACATTAAATTTTTTTTTTCACATTTATCACTGTTGTCATTTTCATAATGGATTGATAAGAAGGCACACTTTCTGGTTTTTTGAAAAAGGTGGCAAGAATTGTGATATTTTTAAATTTATCAGCAGTGATACCACATGTAGTTACCCGATTTATTGGAATATATAGACTTTGCTACCACATTCAACTGAACTTGGTTGTTTTTAATATTTATCACTGTGACATAGGCGTTTTTGTCAAAATGTTTCATTTTAAACTGCTGTAAATTGGTGCCTTTGTTTTGGTAGTTTTAGTCCCAAAAAAATCTATGCATATACAGGTACTCATTCCTCTTTGATTTGTTCGAATAAAAAATTACATTGGCTGTTTAAAAACTCATTATAATCTCTGAAATGTGATAATTAGGTAAATTAAATTAAAAAAACAAACAAAAAAAATTTATTAAATTAATATTTACTCTTACAAAATAGGTTCTTGTAAGGTAACAAGCAATTATGCAGATATTACTAAGTAAATGTACTTGCTTAAAATTCACACACGAATGTGGTTTTAACATGTTAAATTAACTAACCCTTCTTATAACTTTTTCCACATGTATTCTTAGAGATACTATTCTTTTACTTAATTGTACATCTTCTGGAGAACTTTTTTCATTCTGTGATACACTAGGTGTGGCTTTACTAAAGTGCATCCCATGTTTTCAAGTAGCTGAATATTCTGAAACCCCTATCTGCCATTATATGGGATCCAGGAACCAGTTTGTTTAAATACCCACATTTTTCTATTATTTCTTTATCACTAGTTCTTCCACAAAATGATGAATAAATTCGGTATCTTCAAAACTTTCAGGAGATTCTGCATTTTCTTCCAGAAGGGTTTTTAGGTTATACACCTAAGAATTTATAGTAGCCTCATTTTCAATTTCCTGAAGGGGACAATTAGCAGAAATTGCTGCTACATCTTGATAATCCGGTGTATTTTTATTAAAAAGTTCACGAGAAACATCGCTAGTAGAAGGTTGATTTTCTTCTTTCCGAATTTCTAGGAACACTAATATTTATTTTTGAAGATGAATGTGAATCATTATCACATTCTGGAACAAAACACTTTTTCGTAGTCATAATATTTATAAAAAGTACAAAATTAAACACTCAAATTCCAAATAAATTCTTGATCGAGACACTATGATGACAGATGCCATACACAGTGCTGCCATTTTCTGAATTATTAAGTGTCTTTTAAAACAATGAAACTTTAAATATGGTAAAAGTTTAAACAGAAATAATACTTTCAAAAAACATTTGATATTATATATTTAAAAGATATTTGTTTAACGATGTTTTAGAAGTCTAAAAGTAAGAAGGAGTACACAAACGAACGTACATCACTTCTCGTAAACCTTCTAGCCGGCAACGTTGTGCGCTAGCTCCTATTGGTCTATTCCCGGTGACGTCATAAATTTTAAAAAAATTCATAACTCCGGCAAATGAATAGATAAAAAAAAAATAAAAAAAATGTAGTTTTATTTTTAACTCTACTATTCATAAAAAAAAATTTCAAAATTTTTGAACATGCCCCATTCAAAAAGTATTTTTAAGGCTTAGATCCATAAATTTTGGATCTATTTAAATTCGAATTATGTAAATGGAAACATATATATTAAAACAAATAGATTATGAAAAACCTTATCGCATGCAAATGACAGTAATTGTATTTCACGTAATAGATATCTTACTCGGGAAATCCAATATCCAGTCCTTTACATGATATACCCAACAGGTGATCTAAATTGTAAACTGACACTCTATAAAAAAACAACTTTGTCTCTACATCCACTAATAATTAATCGCGGCAATATTAAATTTTTTGGGAAATAAAGGACAAATAATATGAAATTTCCTGGTGTGCTACTTTCTTATCGAACGGTTGTAGTAAAACTGAGTTTTCCGAAAATAATCGATATAATGGTCAGGTTAAGGGTAATAAAGGAGAATTTTTGTGACGCAAGCTAAACGTGGACAGGTCATATGGTTGGTTGCTATTGGCTACAAACTTTTTACAGTGAAATTGGTGGGTAAACAAAATGCCGCACATTACTAGATCACACTTTATCTGCAATGTTACGTGAGATTTAAAAAAAATTGAATTATTGTGAATGTTGAAGTTATAAGAAGAAAACTGGCGAGATGGGCGAAGGTAAATTAAGTTTTTCCAAATTATTATTAATTATCTACATTATCTACAGTGTCCGGCATAAATATGGATGCTATTGAATAACTTTTTTATTATTTTTAAAAGTTTCTATATGGCTTTAAAACCTAAAATTTTAATATATTCTTTCATCAAGGGGAATTTTTAAAAAATATGAAAATTACTTTGATACTTGTACCTGTACTTTTTATCAGGACCCCCGCAAGGGTTATCGCCGCCCGCGTGCTGGAAATATTTTGGCGCCCTTTGAATATATGTAGTACTTATACAGGGTGTCATTGAAATAGTGTAAAAAAATTCGGGAGGTGATAGTACTCCTAAAACTAGTAAAAAAAGTTCCTATAACTCTGGGTCGTTAAATGCATATTAAGGGATTTAGGGGAGAAAAAAGGGAAAACTTGGAAAGTGATTTTTTTGAAATTGTAAGCTTAAAAAACGCGGTAAAACTTCGAAAAAAATCACTGCTGTCATAAAATTTACTGCTGAATCCAATGATAATATCGAAAAATTACTTATTTAATCAGAAAGGGTAGTTCTTGCAAGGGTAAGGGGTCGATTTATGATTAACTTTTTAGGGGTTGATTTTTTTACAACATGGGTCTATTTTTTAAAAACTACTACCTTTTTTCCATAAAAAAGGTACTCTTATTGCAAGTCGCTTAAAGCAATGGTTTTCGAGAAAATTGAAGGCAAACATTTTACTGAACCCGTATTTGAAAAACAACTATGTATTTATTTTTTGATGGGTTGCTCACAGGTTAATCAACATTAATTTATAAATATTATGGCGTGGTTATTTTAATTTAGAATCACCAAATCGCCCTGTTAAACAAGAGAATCGCCGAAATTATTTTAAATAATAAAAGAGTGAGAAATTAAAGTGAAAAATATTTTATTACTATTATGGAAAGTAAAGTATTTTTGTATTATATCAGTCTGACTCTTTTAATTAAAGTAAATGTTCAAAGTGGCGACCATTCATTTCAATACAGACACCTGCTCTTCTCCTCCAGGAACTGCGGGATAGTCTGGAGGATTAAGGGCTTGTACCCTTTGGATGTGGTATGGATACAGCAGTTGAGTATGAAGAGTCATCCACAGTATGGAGACTCATGTTTTCTCGCGCTGCAATTCTCCTTACAGATAACCCCGGATCTTCCTCTACACTTCTTAAAATTCGTTCTTCAATTGCTGGTGTACGCACTGTAACATTACAGCCGCGATCATGGTGCCTGTTACTAAATGAACCTTCGTCTCTCAGGCGCTGATGGACTCTGGCAAATATCCTATGAGAGGGTGCTCTGCGATTTGGATATTTTTAAACATACAAACGTTTAGCTAAAAGACCGTTTCCGTTCGCTCTTCCATAAACAAAATGCATATCTGTCAGTTCAAGTACAGTGTATTCCATAATTTCTGGTATATTACGCTCACGTACACTTCAACAACAAGCAACTGACAGAAATACTTAAAAACCAGAATAATTTTAGGCAAAATTATTTACAATTTCTTTTTGCTAAATTAAAATTAAAAAATTGTGATAAGGCCACAGCTTATACAATACAACTCCACAACTCCGTGTCGGCGTCTTTGATCTGGCGGTCGAGAACCAAGCAAGACGGAATGGTGCTATCTCTGTTAGATTAAAGGGAAAAGTCGGGCCCGGATTAAGCAATTTTTTTATTATTGAAAAAATTGAAAACCTTGACGTAATAAGGTTGGTTACATGCCATGTTAAGTAAGTTTTGGGAAATTACATTTTTAATTTGTTTTAAATCTGTCAAATATAATTAAAAAAATTATTTAAATATAAATATTACGAAAAATAGCACATCTTTCGGATTAGAGGTAAAATAATTTGTATGTGGCTAGTAAAATCCTCGTTAACAAATGTTTTGAGCTAAAACAGTCACTTCACGACAAATTGTGACTTGGATCCTTTTTACACCAAGGGCTTCAATTGTTAAAGAAATGTGTCACGCTCGTGGATGCAAATCAAGTGGTACCCCGTGTCTCTGGCAAGTGTTACTCTTCGCGCAAAGGGTTTATACCTAGATAAACGAATGCTTCGACTGAGGTCTGGGAACTCTATGGTATTTTGGAATTATAAAGAATTTGTGCTTTTATTTTAACAATATTGGTTATATTTAGATGTATTCTTATTAATTGAAATACAGATTTGTAGAAGTAATACTTTAACAGTTTTTATTAATATAATATATTCAATTTTTATCTGACCATACCGAAGTAGGGAATTTTGAAACTTTATAGTAATGTGAAATTTGAATTACAATATTACACGATATTACATAATTAGTACTTATTTTAGGTAGGTACTAAATTTGTACTTGGAGAAAGTAATATCGATTTTTACAAGAAAACTTGAAAAGTAAATTAATTTAGTTCTTATTTCTGATGTAAAACTTAAACCAAGAAAACAAATAAATTGTAGTTTGTTCAACAAGGGTGGATATGATAGCCATATCACACAAAGACGAAGTTTGAGCACGACGTCGTAGGCGGAGTACTCAATCGTCTGATTGTGATATGAACAATCCACTCGATATGGTCAGTATATTTTTTCTACGACCCACTAACGAAAATCTACAAATTTAAAAAATTATTTTAGGTTATTTAGACAAAATAACTAATTTTAAAATAATTTACGAAGTTGACTAATTTATAAAATAAAATAAACATGAAAAATTAATTAGTCCTCGGCCTAGATTCGATCCCGGGCTTTTCGCATGGAAGGCAGATGTTCTGTCCTCATCTTCACCGAAACTTTCAGGACTTTAGTTTTAATACTCGTAATTAAATTAGTATCATGTAGTTTGATTAAAATTTATTTTTTTTTAAATGTGGACATAATAAAAACAAAAATGCTATTATTTATCGAGTCTACACAAAAATTTTAATGTATATTTAATATCAATAACTAAAATATATATTGACAATTAGTTTAACAGAATTATCACTTATTTAAAAAATTTTAAATAATAGGAGTTGGGTGACCAAAATATGAACTGTGATTTGTAGATTTAATTTTGTTAAAGTGTTCTCACTACCTAAAATGGATATGAAATATATTCGTAGTTGAACGCAATAACATAATTTTTCTTGTAGTATGTGCGTAGATTGGCTAATATCCATGCACAGATTACAAAACGAAAAAGTATGCTATTGCCTTCAATTGAACGAATATATTTCATATCCATTCTAGGTAGTGAGAACACTGCAAAAAAAATAAATTCGCCAATCACCGTTCATATTTTGATCAACCGACTGCTATTATTTTTAAAATTTTAAATAAATGACAATTCTGTCAAACTAATTGTCAGTATATTTTTTAGTTATTGAGATTAAACATACAATAAAATAAGTTATTCTCTTGGAAAACGTTAGCATGGATGACTAAAGGGTATTGGGTTAATTAATTCTAAAAGTGTGGTACAAATGTTATTTTGTGTAGCCAATTCTTCAAAATTATTTTAAAATATCTTTTCAATATTGAATATTAGTTCTACAAATTCATCATTTGACAGTTGCAGATTTCCAAATGTATCTGAATTGGCGTTATCATATGCCTTTTAAAAGCAATAAAAAGAAAAATCGTCTAATTCAACGTGATCTTTGTTATATTTAAGACAGGTATCGCAGGAGTGGATCCGCAAGGCTTTTATTAAAAGGTAACCACACACATACCTGATAAAAATTTTCTGTAGCAATTCGTCTTTACAATAATTTAGGGTGTAAATAATTTCATCATAAAATAAAATACAAGGTGTTCCATTTAAAAAACATACATTTTAATTTTCCAGGCAAAAACGTGACACCCTGTATATCCAAAGATATTTTTAAAATATGTAGGTATTTTTCAAATCCATATAACTTTTATTTAAAACTTTCTTGCGTGTCTACAACAAAATAATGAACAATAACGCACTAATGAGACACCCTGTATAAATTATATTTTTAACAATGAAAATTTCTTATAATGTAGTACTTATCGGTTTGGGTCCTTGGGAAAACTAAAGAATGTTTTCTTGCAGGTATAACCCTTATTAAAACAGCTTTTGACTGCACAAACTCATTCTACTCACAGCTAAAGAGTCACCAAAATAATAACAGTACCTTTAACTCAAACAAAATCAACGAAATTATAGGCTCCACGAAATTATACAATCAACGAAATTATACGCACGACTCAACACCTTGCCTAAGTACGCTTCTGAACGCCAAAACCGTCTTTTCCCTTCGAAGGCGGAGCTTAAGCGATGCGCGACGAAATCGACGCAAACCGTTGCCGCCAAGAGAGTGTTTTAGCTGTATTGTTAAGCTGTGATAAGGCCATGTACATAGCTATTGTTCTGTCCTAATTTGATTATTCCATTTACAAAAAGTATTCATTGACAGTGGTGTGCACACAAATTTCTTCTGGGGTTTGGGTTGCCACTTACCTTCCGATTGTAAAGTTTAGAGAAAAAAATTGACCCACAGACAAAAAATTATTTTTCATTATAAAATTTCTTCGACATTACTTGAAAATATTTTTTTTCTTTAGTGTTTATGAGTTTTTTTGGGAGGTTGATTAGTTTAACACTTCACAATTTTCATAAATTTATGTTTATTAATCTGTGAGATACCCATCAAAAAATAAGTAATTTTACTTTTCGTTTTTCAACTACAGGTTTACCAAACTCTTTGCCTTCAATTTTCCCGAAAACAGTTGCTTTAAGCGACTTGCAATAAGAGTAACTTTTTTATGGAAAAAAGGTAGTTTTTTTAAAAAATAGACCCACGTTGTAAAAAAATTAACCCCTAAAAAGTTAATCATAAATCGACCCCTTAACCTTGCAAGAACTACCCTTTCTGATTAAATAAGTAAATTTTTAGATATTACCGTTGGATTCAGCAGTAAATTTTATGTCAACAGGGATTTATTTCGAAATTTTATCGTGTTTTTTAAGCTTACAATTTCAAAAAAACCGCTTTCCAAGTTTGCCCTTTTGACGCCCCTAAATCCCTTAACGACCCATAGTTATAGGAACTTTTTTTTACTAGTTTTAGGAGTACTATCACCTCCCGAATTTTTTTACACTATTTCAATGACACCCTGTATAAATAATCGCTGCACAAAACTTTACTTTACACATTACGGTGTTTCGGGACTTAGAGTCTTGTCTTTTGGCAAGAATTTCGGCCTGCAGTTCTTTGACAGTTCCATGCGCCTGGTTTTCTTCGTCTAATTTTAGAAACCTTAATATAACCTGGCCTTCACACTGGCACAAGACGTGGATTCAATGTTCTCACTTTTTCTTCACAGAACCTGCACAATTTTGCTTCTTCTGCTGGATTGATGACACTCATGTGCCTTCTTAGGGAACAGTATACCTGCAGTTACCCTAACGATTTGACGTTGTTGATCCAGTAGTTATTTCGTGAATTTGTTTTAGGGTTCCTTAATGAACTCTTTGGCTTGTTTCAATCTTGTAGAGTTGTTTCACCATTTGCTGAGACTCTTTTTGCATCTGTTGTTTAACAAATGCCTTTCAGAATGCCTTAGAAACTCGACAAAGGATTCGGGACCTGTTATGGTCTTATCTTAGCCTTCTTGGGCTAGTTCGTCAGCATCTTTATTGCTCTGATAGTCATCGTGGCTTGATATCCAAACTAGGGTCACCTCGATTTGCTCTGCTACTCTAGGCAGTCTTTCACCACTACAATATTTCACCACTGTGTAACATCACCAACAGCTTTGATAACGGCAATAATTCATTGGGCATTGTATTTACAAGCTCTTTAGAATCTTGTGCAGTAAACCCACTCCATATTTCTCAAATATTTTTGTTTCCGTGAGTCGCATTGAAATGCACAGGTGGATTTTAAGAACATTGACATTAAAGTAGTTAGGACAAACCAACAATTCTGAAAATAATAGGATACTAAGTTAGGAGCAATTATTTAAGAAAATCAAAACCGCAAGTCAATCAGAACTTTCATTCTAGAGTTATCGTGCCGGCATACATACACAAACATGAAAAACAGTATAAAAAATTGGGGATAAGAAAATAATTGTGTAATCTGCACGAATGCAATACTGAGGCCCCATAGAAAGGGCCTTAGTAATATATGTTGTAGTAAATATTTTAAGAGTTTTTTACTCTACAATCGACCACATTTGAGATAATGGACAATCTTGCATTCCTTCTGCTAAAATTATTATCTAGAACAGTTAAGAAATAACCTATAATATTTATATACTCTTAAGAGGAGTATTTACTTGGATGTAGTGCGGAGCATGCAAGGGTTTCGTAGTACCCCACTTTTAAAGTTTATTTTTGACTTTTTCTAAAATAAAAAAATATATACGTGTAGGCAAAGGTTAAATCTATGCTCCTTTGGAGACACTTTTTCAAAATTTATTTCAGTTTTTTTATAAAAAAAACATACAAAACTCGACTGTTTTACCCATTTTCCCATTTTTTTTTTAGAAAAAACTAATTCTGGTACTGATCTTTCGGCTGCTTTACGCAATCATTCAAACAGTGGAATAATATTATTATCATTAAGCCATATTAACGCTTTTTCTGATGTATGACGTATAGCGCCATTTTTTTATTGAAACATTTTTAAATAAAATTAAAATTTTTAGTAAGTGTAGCAATTGCAACGAGGCGGATCTCGAAACAACAAAAAGTATTCCTCAATGTGTTAAATCTAATAAGAATTAACCTGGTTAAATAATGAAATTCTCTTTAGTGAGCAAAAACAAAGTTAAAGACT
The DNA here is from genome assembly GCA_927349885.1 of Psylliodes chrysocephalus. Classification (NCBI taxonomy): domain Eukaryota; kingdom Metazoa; phylum Arthropoda; class Insecta; order Coleoptera; family Chrysomelidae; genus Psylliodes; species Psylliodes chrysocephalus. The sequence continues at coordinate 9,032,870 of OV651832.1, forward strand.
GAAAATAAAATGCTATTTTTCTTTGTATAACCCTATACCTGTGATGGTATTAATATTTTGTGATACATGGCTTCAAACTTATCTTGTTTTTTCTGTTTTATAGTCTATTTTTATATATGAAAGAGTATTAAAATAATAAAGCGTTCGTAATCCATAGGCGTATCACTTCTTTTAGTAGACAGTTAAAATATTTTTTGAAGTTATTCCTCGAGTATACACACTTATATTTTCACCTAATTAACCTGCTTATAACTTCTAAACAGCTGAAGGTAAAAAAGTGCAATTTTTTCTAAAATGTTTTATTTTTCCACTTGGTATGTTAAGAACATTGTGTCAAACGGGTTATGTAGGTATAAGGGTTTAAACTTTGACTTTTAAACAACGTTACGTTCATAAATAATAATTTTAATATAAAAACTACTTCTTACCTACAAATCCAAATCAGAATCAAAATCAGAAGATGAACTGTCGCAACCAATATTTACAATGAGTGGCTCGATCATTTCATCAGTAATATTGTCCAACTTCCACATTTTCTCTTCTTCTTTAATCGTATGATTTACTGCCTTTTCCCAGTTTTCAAGCTTCACTTTATTTACAGCCTTCAAAAACAACTGTTTAACATCACTCATTTTAAAAGAATTATTTTTTCTTGAAACTTCTCCCTTTATCTGTGCTAATATCAGTTCAATCGGGTTTACTTCGCAATGATATGGTGGTGATCTAACCACCGTCATCCCACGATTTTTTGCAATTTCATCAATTTCATATTTTTTCAATTTCTCTTTATGAAGGGAACACAAATGATACAGTTCTTTTCTCACAGAACCGGGATGGAACTTAATATTCTTTGAATTTAGCCAATTCTGTAAATCTTTTTTTAACCACTTGGTTGTGGGCATTTTTTCTATAAGTCTCGAGTAATAATTTGCATTATCCATTACTAATATACAGTTCTGAGGAAGAAGATCCATAATTTGTTCGAACCACTCTTTAAAGACATCAGCATTCATGTCCTCATGGTAGTCACCGGTACGAGTAGATTTAAAAGTCAATAAACCACCTTTAACAAAGCCGTTTGAACTACCGATGTGTACTATTATTAGTCTGCGCCCCTTTCCTGATGGTGGATTTAAACCAGTAGATAAATTATTTAAAAAAGCCTGTCTTCGACTTGTAACAGTTTCATCTTGCCAAAATTTATTTGGTTTATGTCCCTCGTTGATCCATGTTTCATCTAAATAAAATATATTTCTTCTTTGGTTTCTCATTTCTTTTATAGTCCTTAGGTAATTTCTTTTCCATACTACAATATCGCTTCTTTCTATTAAAATAGACTTTCTGGAATGCTTTTTCCATAGAAAACCTATTCCTTTTAAAAGTTTCCATAGTGTGCTTCGACTCATTTCAGGTTAATCCTTATCATCTAGAACCGTGGCAAGAACTTTGTCTACTGTCGGAAATTCTTTTCTAAAGAAGAACGCATGCACTTTCCTTCGAAGTCTTTCTTTTAAAAGATTTTCTAATTGAAATTTTGGTTTTCCTGGAGCTTTACGTGCTGTTTGAAACTCGCCACATTTCTCTTCTTTAACAACTCGGTAAATCGTAGATTTCCCAACACCAAGCGTACTACTAACTAATTCCACTGTGTCATCAACACTTTTACATAAATGTTTGTCTGTAAATGATTTAAAACAATTAAATATTAATGTTTTTTCATTAACTGTTAAAGGACCGATTTTTTGTCGTTTACGCAAGTTGCAACTAAACGACATTTAGTAAACTGTCAAGAATACACAACTTGGACCTCTTTACTAAATGGGAAACCTATAATCGCATTTTCGGTGAAATTTGTTGGGAAGGTATTTATCTACTTATAATTCCATTACTGTAAGAAACTCTTGGAATTAAAATAAAACAAAATTGGCAAATAGGTACTTATTGAAAATAATCTTAAGATACGGCTATGTAATCTTTAATACACAGGGCTTTTGGCCTGTCCAAACCTTTTTCTATTGTTCTGTACAGCTTATGTTTATAAAGGACCAATAAAAGACCCAAAATTTGTAATAGCTCAGGTACATTTATTACAATTTTAGGAAATATTTAGATTATTCTGTAAAAATATTTAAAATGACCGTACTAAGTTTTGCATTAGAAATGCTGTTTTATTACTCTCTCATACATAAAAATAGACTATAGCAAGTTGTAACTCTCCAGAAATATTTATATTAGAGTAAGGATGACAAAGAACCTGGTGGATATGCTTGTTCGTGGACAATAAGTAGACTTTTTTACAAATATTTGAATTAAAATAGAAGCTTTGAATACTAAGAAGTGTAAATATACATCTTAAATTTTGCAACATTGTTGTCGGATGATTGTTGTTAGTCCTATTGTTAAAATTTGCCACCTCTATAGATCCTAGTTCTGCATTTATTACGCAGATAGAGCTGTCGCATTGTTTGCTACATGAGAAAGAAAGAAACAGCTGATAATTTGAGTAGGGATGGTTTGTGCGAGTACGTTTATTTAAGGAGCGAACATACGTTTCATAATTGAATCAATATTTACGTCTACTAAGCTTGCTTTACACTGGAGTCACACTCCTGTTGAAGTTCCTATTTTTCGACAATTCGCTAAAATACATAAGGTTTCGAAATTACTCCATGTATGGGATAACTTCGACACCAAAAAGAGACCAAAAATAAGTCGAAAGAGGGTGGGGGGAAACCTGTACATATATAAAAATATTTTTTCGTTTCTATATGAGACAATTTGTTAAACTCCCCCATTTTTTCTCACCTCTTTAATCCGTAACTAATTATTAATTTTCCAGAAATATCTAGAAGGCATAAAATAGTTATTACTTCCTTATAACGGCTATTTCATAAATAAGCTACTTAAAGTTTTGAAACTCTAGGTATACTTCAGATTACATTAATGTCTCCTGAAGGCTGACCCGCCACGGCGTCTAAGAGACAGCAACCTTAAATGAATTGAATTAGAACCCCATTTTCGTTTTGATGGTGTCTTCTTACAGGATATTTTATCACTTCTGACAACAAACTTCGTAAATAAGTCAATACGTGTGAAATGTATGTTTACTGCCACTTTTTGTGTCGTAACTGGAACGCACACAATCTATTTTATTTTATATTTTATATATTTGGCTGTGAAATTTAAATGTTTTGGGTTAGTATTTTTTATAAACTAACCCAAGAACTTTTATTTGAATATCTACAATTCACTATGGTTTTAAAAAGACAAAAATGGATTACAAAAGGTTTGGTAAAGTCCGTAAATATAAAAAATACTCTGTACAAAGAGTACTTGAAAGACCCAAATAACCTGAAAAAAAGAAATGAATTATTTAGCTATAGAGACCAATTATAGAAAATAATAAAATCTGCAAAAAAAGATTATTTTAAGAATGAAATAAAAAAAAATAGTAACTATTCTTAAAATAGGAAATGAATCGAGAGTATTTAAAGCAGTGGTCGCCAACCTCTCAATGTGTTGAGCTACTTTGTTAATTTTGGAATAAACAGCGAGCTACCCACACGGAAGCCACGTAACGCAACGTAAATGAAATAATCCACAGTTAATTTATCATTATATGTATTTATTTTACTATTTAACTGGTAATACATAGGTACTAATAATAAACTAATAACAAAATAACTAATATTACTAGTACGTACTTGTTCATAGCTACATTCCCACCTATCAAACGAAGGTGTTTAAAAAATAAACACAAACTTTTATCCAGCCACAACGGCATGTCACGTAAGATTTAAAAATAGTTAATAATAACAACAAAAAAGTAACGCACTATCATGAACATAAACATTGAAAAATAAAAAAGCACGTTCAATGAGAAGGCTGACACTCAGACTCATCGATAATTTTTTTAATGTTTGCAGTATAATTTGATACAGCCATTCGAATACAATTATCCAAATGTTCATCTGTAAGTCGATTCTGATATTTGTTCTTAATAAACTTCATATTGGAAAAAAAAGATTCACACAAATAGGTTGAACTGAATAATGCTTTCACTTTCAAGGCAACACGGCATAGAACTGAATATTTGTCTTTACTTACAATAGGCCAGATACATTTGGTATTGGAGACTAACGATTTTAAGACTAAATCATTTTGAAACTCAATTACTTCCATTTCTCTTGCAGCGATGTCTTCGCCAAAGTTCTGCATAACACAAGTTGCAAACTGTTGGATATCAATTTCCATAAAGGGTGAAACAACAAACTGCGCTACTAAAGCCATTTCGTTGAAATCCTTAAAACGACTTTTGAAGTTATTCTTCAGGGTAGAAACTATTTCTACATGATATTTGCTGTCATAGGGTTCTAATGGATTTTGAGATATTTTTTCTGAAAGAATAGGAAAATGCTTGGCATCGCTGTTAATTAGGTTTTGTTCCCAAAACTCCAGCTTTTTGATAAATGCTTTTATATCAGAAATCATTTTCACTAGTTCTTTGTCTCTCCCCTGAAGCTGCAATTTAAGTTCGTTTATTTTTTCTGTAATGTCCACGAGAAAACCAAAATCTCTAAGCCAGATTGTTTTCTAGTTCTGGAGTCGGTTCATCGCGTTGTTTGAAAAATTGAACTATGCCAGATAGGCATAGAAATAGTATAGAAAGCCGATTCCATATATCACAAATGAAACCATAAGGAGAAAATAGTGTGTCGGAGCTCATGCGTATAACGGTGCTGGCGCAAACAGGACCGGTGCAAGTTTTTTATTGATCGAACAAATAGTTCGCACGATATTTTAATCATACATTTTTAGAGATGATTCTATACAAAAAACAATTAAAAAAATTTCAAGTTAAGGTAAATATGGTTCTGACAGTCGTTATTAAGAAAGATATGGCATAAAATATGAATTAGTTAATTTTCGGCAATCATTAGTACAGTAGTCATGAGATTTTGCTTGTGATTTTAAAAATACTTTCCAGAAAAACCACGTGCTCCGGTTTTGACTACGTTTATTATTAAACAGCGAAATTATATACAAAAACTTTAATCCACAATCTAAATTAGGTACTATCACAAGAAAATCACTGTTACAATAATTAATTACTTAACCAAAAACTAAAATACTTTTTAGGTACCTACGTAATCAGAAAGGAGCTGGACCATTTATCCTAATATTGATTTTCTCTCTCCCTACGGTAAAACTTAAAACAATAATAAATTGCCTATCTACTAGGGTCGGTAACTAAACGTATATACATAATGGGCGGATTTTGTTTATACTTAACATTACACTCGCGCATTTAAATATAACTATGCATATAAATATTTACAAACAAAGATACTTTTCCAAACAGGCAATCATTAGTACTGTAGTCACGAGATTTTGCTTGTGATTTGACATCTTATTTGATAATATCATTTGCTACAACTAAATTTAATCTGGGGAGTGCAAAATAGGGCCAAGGAATATTATGTTCGAAATTTTTTTACATTTTGTCAGCCGAGACTATGAGTCGTTAGACAGAAAACCTTTCATGTTACCATTTTCAATATAAATTAAAAAATACTACTACATTTACTTGGTACATATTTTATTTTAATTTTGAACCTTTTTAAAAGGGTCTTTCGGTTCCATAATAAAAATTAGTTGCTGCTTACTAGAAACATTCTATATAGCCTAAACCAATTTATAGTTTGTTTTCGATCAATTTAATACAAAGATTTAAAGTTTTTAGTCGATGATAACATTCCACACCAGCACATTGCAAACCTATTTTATAAATAATAGGAATAAACTTGTAAATCATTAATTTGGTAGTTATCTCACTCATATGATTTTTTTGTTTATATGACTATTTCGATTTCTAAATATATTTTGGCCTTACAATACGAAGCGTTTTGTATCTACCACTTTTTTAATGAACGATGAATGTTGGCAGGCGTGTACCTTTTTCGGAACAAGAGGCGTTTTAACGAAGGAAATAATTTTCGAACTATCTAGTTAGTTTTCGAAAAAATAGAAAACGTTTGAAGAAAGTTGTCAATAACAGTTTGTCGTTCATGTGTTTCATTTTGATCAGCTTTCATACTAAATTGCGTAGAATATTTTTCCGATTCAAAATCGAGATTCTCTATATTTCCACAGTTTATTTATAATACCTTCTAAACTGGATTTATCTATCATTTTATATACTTTATAATATATGTTCATGCCCTACTTTTCACTTTATTAACAATTTTTTTTAACATACTTCAAAATGGTAGGATATTCTCAATTCCTTGAAATATTTTTTTATGTATGTTGAGCGATAATTCTTTACCACGTTGCCCGATTTCTAGGATTATTTTTGTTAGAAAAGGAAACAGTTTTATATACATTAAGTCAAGATCTGAAGATGGGATCCATAAGAAAATCATTAACATCTTTATTTTTAAAGTAGGTTTTTTTTTAAATTTCTTTAAACCTTACTGGTTCGAACGCGGTAAGGAATGAAGAAATGTAAATAATTGTTGTGCCAGCCAAAAAGCGAAGAGGAAGTACCGATTAAAATATCGAGTGACAGAAGAGTTCCTAAGATTGTTGAGATCGGGTTTATGTTTTAAAATGCCTTAAAACCGATATCGATAATGTCTCCCCGTCGCTGGGCAGCCTGTATATAAATATACAGCTCTCTATTTAAATAATTATAATTCTTAGGTAGGTTTAGATTTGCAGACATAAATCTTGTAATAAATATAACAGCTGTCTAATACATTGATTACATTTTCATTAGCCAATGTAAAAATGTCTTTTATTGTACCTAGGATTTGACTAAACACTACACAAAACTAAAAATAAAATGCCACTTTCATCGTGTAATTAATGCCGCGTTTGAGAATCCACATCGGATGCATTTTTTACATCTCGAGCGTTTTTTATCCACATCGGACACATCTGTCCCATTACATTTACGTATACTGAATCACGTGATCAAAGATTTACTACTTACTACATCTCAGATGCATCCGATGTGGATTCTCAAACGCGGCATAAATAATAAACTACAAACGGTCCTGTAAGGGCAGCGTCATATAGCCTTGAAACACCGGATTTTAGTGCTATTGCCAGGTCAATATTGAATTTGTAGGTGAATCGCTTATTGAACATTAAAAATACGGTATTAATGACATTAATACGGTATTTGTATATATTTTTGGGAATGTAATTGCACATAAATATTATTAGTTGATTATTTAAATGTGTATAAGTTATTTTGTGGCGATATTTCGTAGATATAAACTGTTTAAATCATATAATTTAAAAATTAATTAATTTAAAATTCTTTTCTGTTAGGTATGTTTAATATATTTGGCAACACTACAGGGACAAGTCCTGCATATTGCGCAAGCTTCTAGACACATTATTTTGCAATGTCAGGCGCAGAGACGCGTTTTTATGCACAGTAGGTTTCAATTTCTGCTTAAATGTTATGTTTATATTGGTCTTCTATATTATTTCTATGCAGATAGGACATCATTAAAACGTTTCAGCACCCGTCCTCTACTTAACCATCGGACTTCAGAGTGAAGGAGTAGGTTCCCGTATTGACAGTCAACTTCATCGGTCAAGGTTTTGAATAATCTTCTTTGTAACGCTTGAGCTCTAATCTTGTTCACAATTTTTACCACCAGTTTCATAACGTTGTTTAGTTTCAGGAAATTTGCACATAATGCTTGTTGATGGATAATGCAGTGGTAACAGAGAAATTGCGGAAACGTTTACGACATAACGCCACCAGACCCTTATCACAACCCACCATAGCTGGAGCGCCATCAGTTGTCAAGCCTATCATTTTCGATATTAGAATTTTCTCGGAAGAAATAATATTTTTTAAATGAGAAAACAACTCCTGTCTAGTAGTGTGTCCTTTCAGTGGAATAAACTTCAAAAGATCTTCTTTAATCGTAAAATCACTAAAAACCATCCTGACGAACACGACCATCTGGGCAGTGTCAACGACATCTGTTGATTCATCCAGTTGAAGTAAAAAATAAACACAGTTCTCTAAGTCAGTTCTTAACTGTAAAAAAATATCATTGCTCATTACTTCTACACGGCTCATCACTGTATTAGCAGAAAGTTGCATAGATTTTATAGCTGAAACTATCTCGTCTTTATTTCTAAAGTTGGCAAATAACGAATCAGCAGCTTCTAAAAACGCCTGTTTTATCATTTCCCCGTCTTCATAAGGTTTCTTTTTTTGTGCAATTATCCCCAGATACATGGTACGATGCTTCAGTTGCAGCCTTATTTTTGTCGACTGTTCTTAAAAATATTGATTGTTGTCCAATTAACTGCTTTTTTAACTGTTTCAGTTTCTTCTTTCTGGCGGCAGAATGTAGTGGGAATGATTTTTCAAAATTAGAATGTACAGTTTTATGATGTCTCTTAATATTTCCTTTTTTAGCAACGGAAACCGAAGTATTACATAACAAACGCACATTTTTATCTTTAACTTCTGTAAAAAAGTATTGTTCTTCCCATTCCGAATGAAAGTGGTATGTCTTTACCTTCTTACAACTGCTTGCCATAATATTATTTTTTGTTGTTCTCTACTAACCCAACCGCTGGACGTTGGTTACGCGTTCAGTTTTAAACTAAGCGCAATGTCGCCGCGCCGTGCGTATTTATCCCGTTCAAAGCAATCCTGATCGTTCTCGAACACTAACGCGTTGGTCCGGTTGGTCGGTTCTAGCCGATTCTAGCTTGATAGCGTCAGCGGCAGATTGCTCACCGCAACGTTGCCGCTGTTTATGTTAAATATTATGACAATTAGATTTTTTTGTGGAATTTTCGGAAGCTTCTCTGATTTTTGCAGTTTGTATTTTTTAAATTAAAATACTTGTGAGAGCTACCAGAATTGCCACTGATTTAAAGTGTGTAAATTGAGTTTTTGTCTTTTATAGTTTTAAAATTTCGGTTAATACATTTAAGAATATAAAATAATCTTACTATACCGAATAATTTTATTAAATAATTATGTGGAAATTTTTCACAGATGCAAATATGCACAAAAAACAGTCGAAATATGCACTAAAAATATATATTTTTGATTTTAAATGTGAATTTAATAAGTAAAGTTAGACATTAAATTAACTAAAATTTGAGATCAAAACCGGACATTTCGGCGCGATAATTATAATTTTTCAATTTTTTCTAATTGGTATAATCATTAAAAATTTTCGTCTTAAGAGTTTTACTACAATAAAGTTTAATAAAAAAGTAGATTAATATTTTTATTGATTTAATAAAATAAACATTAAGGTATGTATAAATAATAAGGGTATAATTAGAGTAATTCCTAAAAGATATTAGAGATTAAATATATAGAAATGCCATAAATTACTTAAAGTGTATCATAACAAGCAATTATAGAGATAACTCAGTTTTGATAGGTCATTACAACCTGGCATTGGTTATAAATTTAAATTTTTTACTAAAATTAAGTTTCACGGTGTGAACATAGGTCAAAGAAAGAAATGAAACAAGTTTATCGTATCCGGAACAATCCTATTTATCTCAACATTGTTTTCCCTGATCATACCATTGTGTGGACATATAATATTTACAAAAATTATTAGATGGCTCGCTCATGCTTGCTCTGCTTATATAACTCTATACATTTTATATACCTACCTACTTAGTTTCTGGCTGAAATAAATCTTTCGTAGAAAATTCTTTTGAATAAATCGAAAGAAAGAACTTTTTTTACCATACCATACTTGTAATAAATTACAAAAATATATATTTATAGCTTAAACCTGCCTATTTACCTAAATAAATGTACAGGGTGTTTCATTGGTAAAGGGACTCCCTTTAACCATGGATGGAGAGCACCGAGGTGCTTCCAAATAACCCATACTTAATGGGTCTTTCGACCTTTATAGCCGAGATACAGGGTGTTTTATCAGTTTGGCCTATTTTTTCCAGACTCATCACTTATTAACCACCCTGTATATGTTTTCATGCAGGTATTTGGAAACTGTAATTACAGCTTAACATATTTTAGGTTCAAATTAATTAAAAGAAAAACGTTCCACCTACTTTAGTGAACATAACTTAGGTTATAACTGTAAAATAAATTTGTTTTAAATAAGTTTTACAAATTTTATTAAACTAAAATCGGTGGAACATTAATATTTTCGTAGTTTTATTTAACACTTGAACAATGAAAGAAAAATAGTGTTCCACCTATTTTAGTGAATATAACTTAGGTTATAACTGTAAAATAAATTTATTTTAATAAATTTTACTAATTTTATTAAACTAAAATCGGTGGAACATTATTATTTTCACAATATTATTTAGATACTTTGTAATTACAATTATTATCTTGAAGAAAACAATGTTCCACCAATTTGAGTGAACATAACTTAGATTATAACTGTAAAATAAATTTGTTTGAAACAATTTTTACTAAATTTATTAAACTAAAATCGGTAGAACATTATTATTTTCACTATTTTAGTTAGATACTTTGTACCTGCACTTATAACACTTGAATTATAAAAAAAATAAGATCCACCTGTTCTATTATGCAAAACTTTATTTATAATAATAACTTTAAATAAACATTAGTATTATTTATTAGTCTCAATACAAAATTATAATGGGCCATGTTCACATGTGAGATATGCTGTTTTATAAATTATATTGTAATAGTTAGTCGCTATACAAGTTATTCTAAATAGTCAGTTCGTTAAAAAAGCCAAAAGTTTTTAAATTAAGTCCAATTGAAATTTAAAATTTGAAATTATACGTCATCGGGAATAGACCAATCATCTTGTGTCGAAGTTTTTTTTGTTATACAAAACCTAGCCAACGAACAAACCGACACACAGAATGTCGAAGTGAACGCACATCTAAGTGACATTAAAATTGACACCACCTAACCTTAGTTTTTTGTTTTGGTTTAATTTTATTATTAATATGAATCAGCTGGATTTATAAAAGTTGAATCAAGTGTTTTACCCATTGTAAACGAAAATATGATTACCGAGATGATTACTGCATTTTTTAACAATACTCAGTTTACAAAAGTTAGAAAGGTAAGACTTTGTTTTAATAGTAGGTAGTTACAGTTTATATGGAGCAATTAAAACATATTTATCTCAGGTTTTATTTTTAGATCTGCCAAGCAAGAATATGGGGATAATTTCTTTTTCCATAAGAGACAAGGAGACAAATTACACCTAAACATAAAGTACGGCAAAAACCTTCTGATGTGGTTGTTGTAATTAACAAAAATGAAAATTTTAGTGCACAATATGCTGCATGTCAAATTTTGTAATATTTATTATGCTTTTTTGTTTTTATATTACATATAATAAACAGTGTATAAGGCCCTTTATTACTATAAATATTTTTTTTCTAATTTTGACATATAGACATTTTTTGTAATCGCAGCAAGTGTTAAAATAATCTAGAAACAGATTTTGTTAGTGAACCTAGTAATAATTATGATACCAAAGAATAGGCTATTTTTATACCCTTTTCAAAAATTTTATGCTCCTCGTTTTTTGCAAAACTTAAAATGCTCTATAGCTTCGAACGAAGTCAGCAAAGCACCTCTGTTTTATAAAGTTTTTTCTGTAAAAACAGCAACTTGAAATATTATATTTTTAAAAATACATGGTGCTTGCTAACCTTCGAAAGAAGCCACCAGAGCAATTCGGTTTTTTAAAGCTTTTTTCTAAAAACCACACCCCATTTTTAGAATATTTTTAGACTCTTGAAATATTGTAAAACTTTACTAAAAAAATTGCTATTTTTAAATAATACAGGGTGCTTTGTTGGAACAAAGTCAGCAGGACACTTCAGTTTTTTAATTTGTTTTTTTTATATATATACAGGGTGGCTCACGCTCAACGGGACGGAGCTTTATGGGAAAACGACCAAAGATATAAAAAATTCGTTTGAGAGGAATACATAGGTTACAGACGGCTACAATTTAAAATTTGTTAGATGTATACAGGATGTCCCACATAAGAAAAAAAATTAGTTCATTAAAAATTATTCAAGCAAGAGTAAACAATTAATTTCTGGGAGACTTTTTTTCCTTAAAAATTCAAATAAATCGAAAACTAATAATAATAGTAATAGGGAACCTTTAGTTAACTGACATTATTTTTGATGTAGTTTTTAATTCTAAAATAAAAAACAGGGTGTTCCATTAAAAATAATATAACTTTGTATATTTTCTCTTATGTGGGACATCCTGTATACATCTAACAAATTTTAAATTGTAGCCGTCTGTAACCTACGTATTCCTCCCAAACGAATTTTTTATATCTTTGGTCGTTTTCCCATAAAGCTCCGTCCCGTTGAGCGTGAGCCACCCTGTATATATAAAAATAACTACTTATGACACATGTTTAAGCTGTTTTAAATTCCTAAAAATGTGGTAAGTACATTTGTTTTTAGAAAAAAACTTTGAAGTCAGCAAGGAATTGCGAATCTTTTTTAAAATGCCAAATTTCGAATATTTTATAATATTGTAGGAGCCAAAAAACGTGGTGTGGTTTAAAAAAAAACTGGGGTGCTCTGCTGGATTCGTTTGAAGCTAACAAAGCATCCCGTATTTTTTTATTTTATAATACTCAATAGCCTAAAATGAGACATAGCTGTTTAAACAAAAAATTGTATTTTTAAAAATAGCAGTTTTTTTTGAAAAGCTCTATAATATTTCAAAAATGTGAAAATGTGGTGAGATTGTTTTTTTTAAGTTTTGAAAATCCGAGGTTCTTTACTGGATTCGTTCAGAGCTAGTAAAGCTCTGCTCGTCTTGTTACATAAAATAAAGGCATTTTGTAGCTGGTTATATAGTTATTTTGTAACTGCATATCTAACCCTTTTATTTTTTTCAGTTGGTTGTAAATATGTGGCTTCATAGAAGAAGTGAGGAACCATCTGTAACATCTACTCAGTGTTATTGGAAAGGCTCTAATTTATCAAAATGCGTAAATATTGATGTACACTTGGCTAGATTGTTAAAGAAACCTCTTCATCCACTACAGGAAAATATATCAGTACTTTTATATTCTTAGGATTTGTATATATATTTTTTATTTGTAAATAAATTGTTTTTTACTTCATTTTTCTCATTTTTTATTAAAAGGTTAATAAATAAAATTTTCACAGATTTTTATATTTTTGTTTGTAAACAATAATTGAAGAGTTTTTATTAAAAATCACCAATGTTAATAATAATAACTTAAGTCAATATTATTCTTTCTCCTTTTTTAAAGCTACTATCAATAAAGATATTACTTTAGCTTGACCTATGATCAATTTTTAAATTTTGCGATATATTTGGTTCGACAGAAAAAAAATTATAACCCTTTGACATTGGTTGTTTTTACTTAGATTTTCATAAAAAATAAACGGAATTGCAAACATGTTTTACTATCGTAATAACGAATAGCAACATTAAATTTTTTTTTTCCACATTTATCACTGTTGTCATTTTCATAAAGGATTGATAAGAAGGCACACTTTCTGGTTTTTTGAAAAAGGTGGCAAGAATTGTGATATTTTTAAATTTATCACCAGTGATACCACATGTAGTTACCCGATTTATTGGAATATATAGACTTTGCTACCACATTCAACTGAACTTGGTTGTTTTTAATATTTATCACTGTGACATAGGCGTTTTTGTCAAATTGTTTCATTTTAAACTGCTGTAAATAGGTGCCTTTGTTTTGTTGTTTTAGTCCCAAAAAAATCTATGCATATTCGCTCCGTGCGCGACAGCAGCGCCAATTTGTTTTGGTATTAAAGGACTATTTCTGCCTATACTGACAAATACAATTTTTAATAGAATTCGTAAATAAAAAGTATATATGTTAGTTTTAATAAAAGTATATGGATTTATAAAACAATTAAAACATTAATTTATTATTATTATATATTTTTCACGCTTAAATTGAAGAAAATTATGTATAATCATTAAAAATCAATAATAAAATATAGGCAGGCAACAGTATTTACTGGAAAATGTATGAGAAGTTGCCTAAGTCTAATAAGTTGTCATTGAAGAAACCATTTATAATAGCGTGAAGTTAAAATGTATAAAAAGGATCGCTACTTATATTTTCATTTTTGATCTAAAGAACACATAGAATGAATGATTAAAACTGGTTTCCGATCAGTAAGTCACAAAATTGCATGCCAGCCAAATATTATAATCAACGGCAGAAATCTTGAAATCTAGTCCTTGCTGAATGAACATTTAAGAATGAAGGGATATTAAAGAACATCGTAAAATGATAATTTATTGTTTATTTAAAAACTTTCTAGTTTCTGATGTCTACTATTTCCAGCATTACTGTTATTATCGCAAAAATAAAGGTAATTTTTCTTCTTATTGTACACCTATCCATTTATTTCTTTGATTTAATTTCCACTTTGTTAGTGAAATTTGTTATATAAGTTTCACTGTTTTTTTTTGCTAGTATTTGTACAATTTTCAACACAGCAACTCCGGTTGCTTATTGTGTTGTTTTTACCTACTTTTTTGAAAAAAAGTAAAATGTATACGTGTATTTGATATGCCAAAATTACAAAATATCCCCCTAAAATGCACGAATTATCCGCAGCTAGCGCTAGTATCGCTTTTGCTTCCCTTTCCATGACTTCGCACGGAGCGAATACAGGTACTCATTCCTCTTTGATTTGTTCGAAAAGTTAAAATTTTATAAAAAATTACATTGGCTGTTTAAAAACTCATTATAATCCCTGAAATGTGATAATTAGGTAAATTAAATTAAAAAAACAAACAAAAAAAATTTATTAAATTAATATTTACTCTTACAAAATAGGTTCTTGTAAGTTAACAAGCAATTATGCAGATATTACTAAGTAAATGTACTTGCTTAAAATTCACACTCGAATGTGGTTTTAACATGTTAAATTAAATTAACTAACTCTTTCCACATGTATTCTTAGAGATGTTATTCTTTTCTCGATTCTTTTACTTAATTGTACATCTTCTGGAGAACTTTTTTCATTCTGTGATACACTAGGTGTGGCTTTACTAAAGTGCATCCCATGTTTTCAAGTAGCTAATATTCTGAAACCCCTATCTGCCATTATATGGGATCCAGGAACCAGTTTGTTTAAATACCCACATTTTTTTATTATTTCTTTATCACTAGTTCTTCTACAAAATGATGAATAAATTCGGTATCTTCAAAACTTTCAGGAGATTCTGCATTTTCTTCCAGAAAGGTTTTTAGGTTATTCACCTAAGAATTTATAGTAGCCTCATTTTCAATTTCCTGAAGGGGACAATTAGCAGAAATTGCTGCTATATCTTGATAATCCGGTGTATTTTTATTAAAAAGTTTACGAGAAACATCGCTAGTAGAAGGTTGATTTTCTTCTTTCCAAATTTCTAGGAACACTAATAAATATTTTTGAAGATGAATGTGAATCATTATCACATTCTGGAACAAAACACTTTTTCGTAGTCATAATATTTATAAAAAGTACAAAATTAAACACTCAAATTCCAAATAAATTCTTGATCGAGACACTATGATGACAGATGCCATACACAGTGCTGCCATTTTGCCATTTTCTGAATTATTAAGTGACTTTTAAAACAATGAAACGTTAAATATGGTAAAAGTTTAAACAGAAATAATACTTTCAAAACACATTTGATATTATATATTTAAAAGATATTTGTTTAACGATGTTTTAGAAGTCTAAAAGTAAGAAGGAGTACACAAACGAACGTACATCACTTCTCGTAAACCTTCTAGCCGGCAACGTTGTGCGCTAGCTCCTATTGGTCTATTCCCGGTGACGTCATAAATTTTTAAAAAATTCATAACTCCGGCAAATGAATAGATAAAAAAAAAATAAAAAAAATTGTAGTTTTATTTTTAACTCTACTATTTATAAAAAAAATTTCAAAATTTTTGAACATGCCCCATTATTAAAATAATTAATATTACTATTTTTAATTTTTAGCTTATTCTATTTGTTATTATTGGTAATATTGAAAATACAGTTATTATAATTATTTGCTGGGTGATTTGAACCTTCAGAAAACGTGTTGTCTTTAATTTCAACTGATTTTTGAAAAACGGTTGTCGAAGAGGCAGATGCAAATTCGGGATCGGTAAATGGGTCAAATTTAATATTATAATTATTAAAAAACATCTCTTTTAACTGTTTTGCTGTGCTATTCCACATTACTTTTGCAACACCCTCCTTATAATCACATGAGCTTTTTTTCTTTATGTTAAATGCATAGTTTTCTAATATTTGACTCAGTGCTTCAATCGAAACAGATGGACTGTTAATATCATAAAATTTCTCAGAACAAAACTGCAAAAATTGTCTCCACACACTTTCTTTACTCCTCTTGCACGCCCCTGATCATTTTTATTGCTACATTTTTTCTAGTTTCGCTATGCTAATCGTTGTCAAGTGTTAACAAGTTACTCCTAATCTAAAAACGAATTTTTATTTTGATAATAACTATCTTTATTTATTTTGTACTCTATAATGTATACACATTTCATCGTCAATATCATAAGTCACATATTATGTAAAAAAGTATGCTCTACATTTTCACGAAATTGCTTATCTCATTTCATTACCTTTATTAAAATAGCACGTATCTAATCATGTGTATCTATCTGATAATTTCACGAAGAGACGTAACTTTATAAAGTTAGTGATATTGACGACGATTTGTCTATTTCATATAAATTTATGTACATCACTGTATCTAAAAGAACGTTTTTTTTATCTCGCCACATTTTTCGAATAATACCATTTTCTGTGTAATCGTGTTTTTCATTCCATGTTTATGTGTGCATAAATATTTGACATTTCGCGTATCTTTCATACCTACCAGTTTATAGCGGCATTTTCAGTAATTTCAGGAATTTTGTTTCAGAGGCCGGGCGGAAGGATGAAGCAAGGAGAGCTGCGGCGTGCCCTCCTGTTCGTTATTCTGTTCTGCATATTTCTCTTCTTTTATCTATACTGGCAACAATCGACCAAATATATTCCAACTGTGATTTATGGATATAAACACGTCAAAGCAAACCATAGGTGAGTATTAAACATATTTAAACAATAATTATTCATCGATTTTGAGATTAATTAATTTATTTCTTCTTAATTTTAAGTTAATGCGTCTAAAGTTATGTTTTCTACAAACGTCAGTAAAGGTATAATAGTGATTTATTTTTATAATAAAACATAAGAAACGATCGTATGAAAACTCGTACTATTACTTTGACTTACTATGCAATAATTCAAAAGCAGCTTTATTGGCAGCTTCTTCAATTTCTAGCGGTAGAAATTCATTTTCTTGATAACTTTCCATGGAGCAACGAAGAAACGAGAAAGAATAATTCGTGATTTATTGACGTTAGTTGTCAACAAAGACAAATCAACAAATTCTTTGTATTTTCTTTTGTTTAAGAGACATTGCACTTTGTATGTTTTTAAATTGACATCTGCGACATTAGTCAAAACTTTTGGAGATCTTTCGTCTTGAAACCTAGATTGTATTTCATATAGAATTTCATCGTTTAAAACTAATATTTATTTGCTTTTATGTTTTTAAAAACGATTTGAAAGTAAACGATCTGTTTTTAATTGATTATATAGTAGGATTGGAATGCGAAAGTTTGGAAAGATAGATTATATTGGCGTGCTTCTATGTTGTTAAACAGGAAATATTAATTATTATTTTCAATATTTCCTTTATGACTTTCTTATAAATTAGTTGAATCATTCTGTGGATGCATAGTAAAACCACAGCTTATACAATACAGCTAAAACACTCTCTTGGCGGCAACGGTTTGCGTCGATTTCGTCGCGCATCGCTTAAGCTCCGCCTTCGAAGGGAAAAGATGGTTTTGGTGTTCAGAAGCGTACTTAGGTTAGGTGTTGAGTCGTGCGTATAATTTCGTTGATTGTATAATTTCGTGGAGCCTATAATTTCGTTGATTTTGTTTGAGTTAAAGGTACTGTTATTATTTTGGTGACTCTTTAGCTATGAGTAGAATGAGTGAAAAAAAAGACATCATTCTGTTTGTGCAGTCAAAAGCTGTTTTAATAAGGGTTATACCTGCAAGAAAACATTCTTTAGTTTTCCCAAGGACCCAAACCGATAAGTACCACATTATAAGAAATTTTCATTGTTAAAAATATAATTTATACAGGGTGTCCCATTAGTGCGTTATTGTTCATTATTTTGTTGTAGACACGCAAGAAAGTTTTAAATAAAAGTTATATGGATTTGAAAAATACCTACATATTTTAAAAATATCTTTGGATATACAGGGTGTCACGTTTTTGCCTGGAAAATTAAAATGTATGTTTTTTAAATGGAACACCTTGTATTTTATTTTATGATAAAATTATTAACACCCTAAATTATTGTAAAGACGAATTGATACAGAAAAATTTTATCAGGTATGTGTGTGGTTACCTTTTAATAAAAGCCTTGCGGATCCACTCCTCTGCGATACCTGTCTTAAATATAACAAAGATCACGTTGAATTAGATGATTTTTCTTTTTATTGCTTTTAAAAGGCATATGATAACGCCAATCCAGATACATTTGGAAATCTGCAACTGTCAAATGATGAATTTGTAGAACTAATATTCAATATTGAAAAGATATTTCAAAATAATTTTGAAGAATTGGCTACAAAAAATAACATTTGTACCACACTTTTAGAATTAATTAACCCAATACCCTTTAGTCATCCATGCTAACGTTTTCCAAAAGAATAACTTATTTTATTGTATGTTTAATCTCAATAACTAAAAAATATACTGACAATTAGTTTGACAGAATTGTCATTTATTTAAAATTTTAAAAATAATAGCAGTCGGTTGATCAAAATATGAACGGTGATTGGCGAATTTATTTTTTTTTGCAGTGTTCTCACTACCTAGAATGGATATGAAATATATTCGTTCAATTGAAGGCAATAGCATACTTTTTCGTTTTGTAATCTGTGCATGGATATTAGCCAATCTACGCACATACTACAAAACGAAAAATTATGTTATTGCGTTCAACTACGAATATATTTCATATCCATTTTAGGTAGTGAGAACACTTTAACAAAATTAAATCTACAAATCACAGTTCATATTTTGGTCACCCAACTCTTATTATTTAAATTTTTTTAAATAAGTGACAATTCTGTTAAACTAATTGTCAATATATATTTTAGTAATTGATATTAAATATACATTAAAATTTTTGTGTAGACTCGATAAATAATAGCATTTTTGTTTTTATTGTGTCCACATTTAAAAAAAAATAAATTTTAATCAAACTACATGATACTAATTTAATTACGAGTATTAAAACTAAAGTCCTGAAAGTTTCGGTGAAGATGAGGACAGAGCATCTGCCTTCCACGCGAAAAGCCCGGGATCGAATCTAGGCCGAGGACTAATTAATTTTTCATGTTAATTTTATTTTATAAATTAGTCAACTTCGTAAATTATTTTAAAATTAGTTATTTTGTCTAAATAACCTAAAATAATTTTTTAAATTTGTAGATTTTCGTTAGTGGGTCGTAGAAAAAATATACTGACCATATCGAGTGGATTGTTCATATCACAATCAGACGATTGAGTACTCCGCATACGACGTCGTGCTCAAACTTCGTCTTTGTGTGATATTGCTATCATATCCACCCTTGTTGAACAAACTATAATTTATTTGTTTCCTTGGTTTAAACCAAAACTTAAGTTTTACATCAGAAATAGGAACTAAATTAATTTACTTTTCAAGTTTTCTTGTAAAAATCGATATTACTTTCTCCAAGTACAAATTTAGTACCTACCTAAAATAAGTACTAATTATGTAATATCGTGTAATATTGTAATTCAAATTTCACATTACTATAAAGTTTCAAAATTCCCTACTTCGGTATGGTCAGATAAAAATTGAATATATTATATTAATAAAAACTGTCAAAGTATTACTTCTACAAATCTGTATTTCAATTAATAAGAATACATCTAAATATAACCAATATTGTTAAAATAAAAGCACAAATTCTTTATAATTCCAAAATACCATAGAGTTCCCAGACCTCAGTCGAAGCATTCGTTTATCTAGGTATAAACCCTTTGCGCGAAGAGTAACACTTGCCAGAGACACGGGGCACCACTTGATTTGCATCCACGAGCGTGACACAATTCTTTAACAATTGAAGCCCTTGGTGTAAAAAGGATCCAAGCCACAATTTGTCGTGAAGTGACTGTTTTAGCTCAAAACATTTGTTAACGAGGATTTTACTAGCCACATACAAATTATTTTATCTCTAATCCGAAAGATGTGCTATTTTTCGTAATATTTATATTTAAATAATGTTTCTAATTATATTTGACAGATTTAAAACAAATTAAAAATTTAATTTCCCAAAACTTACTTAATATGGCATGTAACCAACCTTATTACGCCAAGGTTTTCAATTTTTTCAATAATAAAAAAATTGTTTAATCCGGGCCCGACTTTTCCCTCGAATCTAACAGAGATAGCACCATTCCGTCTTGCTTGGTTCTCGACCGCCAGATCAAAGACGCCGACACGGAGTTGTGGAGCTGTATTGTTAAGCTGTGGTAAAACTTCTTACGTTATTGATCTTTGTTTTAAGATAAAAAAAGTTACTTGGTATTTTGCACAGTTATTAAATTATCAATATTTGTGAACTAAATGATATTAAGCTGTTTAATATCTATCATTACCCTGTTTAATAATGACTATTAAAGTATTTTTCTACAAGCGTGCGAGAAGATGATTTTCTCGCACTCTTTCGAGTGCGAGAAGTTTATCTTCTCGAACGCTAATATATGTATACTTAAACTGTATGTTGTACCTAATGTCATTATACAGGTTAATTCTCTATTTTAGAAATAAATGCCCTTGTAGAAAAAATGTTGATCGTAACACATGCTAGAAGCACTTTTACGCACTCACTTGCTTACCCGCACTCCGCAGCGCGTCGTGCGGGTAACGCAGTTTCGTGCGTAAAAGTGCATCTTCTAGCACTTGTTGCGATAACTACTATTATTGGTTCCTTCTAATAAACTGTATAATAATTTACTAATTTACTAATGATAAGCAAAGTTTTTTATTTGTTTGCTTGTGATAGCAACACTGATCCAAGAAGAAAAGTTTAATATGTGCTACTATAGTCTAATCAACAAGTTCAAAAGCGTGTTTTTGGGACATACTATTACGAAAATAATGTTCAATAGCTCATTCGATTCGGAATAATGTCTAGATCAATGTGTAAAGAAAAATTTGCAGTATATAAAAAATTGCAAAAGTTATAAACAATTAAACACATCAAAAACATGGTGTTTGGTTTTTCGCCTATAGTTTGTAAACTATAAATATTTTTGGATTTTTTAAAAAAGATCCTTAAAGAGGAGGAAATTTGCTATAAATAAGTTCTGACTCCCGGAACTGTACCTCCATTATTTATAATTTTAATTTAACGCTCAAAGTAGCCTTCCGCGCGCCATTTTTAGGTTGCGCGCACGGCGTCGAAACCGAGTACGTTACATAAATTAATTTTTTTAAGATAATAAAATTAAATTCAAAAATTTTAAAAAATTCTAAACACTTAGAAGAATTCATTCCCGTTGGAATTTTTCATAAAAATTAATTTTCCAACAAAGTAGGTTATTGTTAATTAACAAAATTTTTAGAATTTCTTTCATTATTACAAATTGATAAAAATATTAAATACATACCTACATATAAAACAAAATAGCTTCATAAAAGTTTAAAAAATGTTAATACTTTGTTTATAATAACTTTTTAAAGTTTACAAAAACAGAAAAGTCACACTCTTAGCGGTAACTACGAATATAAAGAGGGGCCCAATTTGTATTTAAATTGGCCTCTAGACAACACATATCTAGGGGGTTAAGTTCAGAAGGGACCCTAACTTCCTGACGATGATTTAGAGGACGGGGAAAGGGTTTGCCCTACAGGAACTATTCCCTTTGGCAGTTTTCTCTCTCTCTCTCTCTCTCTCTCTCTCTCTCTCTCTCTCTCTCTCTCTCTCAGAGATTGGATTAAGCCAATACCCCCGCCTTTGAATGATCGTAAGTTTTCATAAACCAAAGAAAATTGAAACAAGCGTAAAACAAATAACAGTGGTTTATTTAACAAATAAAAACAACTAATATTGCTTCCACAATCACGTAGTCTTTACTGGACTACACAATAACTAAATATAACTACTTAAAACTATTTACTTACATAAGCATTATGTTCTATCTGTTGGGCTGCAAGGCTGGCGGAAGCACACGTTACTTTTATCACTATGGTTTTACAAAAACAAAAAACTAATCGCGGCCCGTGACTCTACTTTTGGACATAGGAACTCTCGACAATTCCCTTGGAATTTTTTAAGAATGCTCTTGTTGATCTTTCTTGGCCCTGTACTTTAATATTATGTTTTATTAAAACCTTGTCCAACTACACGTTTTATTATTTTATTGAATATTTGTTTAGTGCGCCTGCCCTTGGATAAAACTTTACAAATCATAACATACCTATTCACAGGGTGTTATATTTATTAGTAACAATATATCTCCGTCTAGGGGCGGTAAATCAAAGAGGTCGATTTGTTGATATTTTTAGCTAACATGTCGTTTTGTACACCAATTTTTTTCGAGTACTTCAAGCAGTGGCCAACCTTTTTTTGCCTTTGTGGTATTCCTTTATAGTTGACTTATTGTTGTATACAATTTATGTGCCTAGATCATTTTATCTATTTATCTCTTTTTAAAAAAAATTGTTATATGACTAACTAAATTCGAGCCACACTTGGCGGCGATTGCGGGATAGTTCAAACCCATTTTGGCGGTCGCTTTGAAGTTTTTTTTATGTCGGCGGTATACCTATATGGCGTTACCGCTTTGAAACCGAGGATACAATTTTCTTCAACAAAAAAAATGTTTTTCCTTTTCGGCATGTCATGAAACAAACCGCTAAAGGAACAACGCAAATCACACAGAAAACTAAATTTAAACAATAGTATACTAAAATATATACCAGGTGTCCCATATGTTTCTGGATAACTGTTAAAAGGGATAAAAGTGTTTTACCTGTTGGACCCAAATCAACCTCTAGTAAAACTACCCGCTAGAAACCACCATTATCATTTATGTTTCAAACCACGCCCCCACACTTTTTTAATATGATACATTTTTCGCTTCATGTCAACGATATTATACGATGTATTGGTCAAAATTGTAAATAATAGACTCATTTAACCTGTTTCTAAGGGGTGATTGGTTTGACAAGCGGTTGATTTAAACAACCGCCTACAAAAATAAGAAATTAAATTTGTATTATATAGTAAAATATTTTCCATGTTAAGTCAGCCTTTTTTTACCATTTTGACCATATAAGTACAGCCCAGAGATAACCAGGAGATGTAACTATTAACAAATATCGTGCGGCCGTGAATAAGACATATTCTAAGGGACACAGTAGGGTATAATCACAATATATTGTGGGTATAATATCCGCTGTTGTCATTGTTAGTAAAGTGTATGTATTAAAATATTCGCTCAAGAAAACGATTCACCTCCCACCTCGCCTCCCACTCTTTTGTCACATAGCTGAATTTTTCACAGATGAAAGGTCATGATAAGGTAACCCTTTTTCCGGAGTTAATACAAAATTAGACTGTGCAGAAGGGCACTATCATCAAAAATCCAGATATTGATACCACCGAATAGAGAAAAAAATACTAATTTTTTGGTCAAATGCACAATAAAATCTTTGTAGGGAGTAATTGTTTATACTTATTAAAAAAAAATCATTTGCATTAGCACTTACGGCCGAAAAAAAATATAAACGTAAATATCTTGGTTTTAGCCCTTCAAAAATTTAGTTAAAAAGTCGTCTTTTTTAAATATACCACTCATTTAACAAAAAACGAAGGCCTAAATAAAAAAAAAACATTCTTTATAAAATTTTTGCTTATGTGTTGAGAAGGTAACAGAGAAAACACTATATTTTTTGCTTTTGAATTAACAAAGATATAACAATAAACGATGAGAGATGTCATAGGTTTATGCTGTAATTAATTCTCACCGTCAAATTTATCGACTCTCAGTGTATCTTTCTCTTCACCTTCAAACGTAGCATAGCTCTGTTTCTCTCTACGTGCGGGCTGATGTATCACATTATTGATATGGTAGGATTTTTCATTTTTTTTATTATAAAACTTCTTGTTATGTTCCATAGGGCAATGTGTCATATTGTTATCTGTTTTTACTAAAGAATTAATAAGTGTATGTGTTATATATTAAATTACCTAATAAATTGGGAAAAAATATAGACATTTTTGCATCTTTATTATATCTACATTCATCCTGTTGCAGCTAAATATATTTGGGTAAGTTATAAGTTTTCGTTTAGACAAAAATTATATCAAAATAGGAAAGCCCAAAAGTTGAATATCATTTAAAGAATATGCTCATATATTTGTAAACATTATTTTTAGAAATAAATTTAATGCTCAAATGATAGATGTGGTATTTGATCATTATAAAGGACATTCTATCAAAAATACAACACGTCAAAAGAGAGGATTTCAGAAATAAATTGATATAGAAATTGACCGACCCAATATTCCACTTCCGCAACAATAGAACTTGTTTATTCATTAGATATTTAACAAAAGACGTTTAACACATTTTCTGCCAGAGCAACTTCTTCAAAACTCCATTCAGCAAAAGCATATTCAATTTCTAACTAGTGGTGGATTCGCGAAAATCAATAAATATGGAAAGAATTTTGAACCATCAAAAGACGATTTTTTTAAATTCAAATCACGAAGACGCTAATAATCGTATCTCATTGCACATATTGGGGTCTATTCTGTAACAATTCCTTTATATTTAACGGCCTTTAAAAATATTGGTGGCCTTTAAAAGTATATTTGTATTCGTTAATTTACTTCTATCATTATTTAAACAGATTTCTTTAAGATAGTCCTCTAATGTATTTTGAAGATCCGTTTAAATAGTGACCGAATTAAAGAAGAAAATATTTTTAAAGGCCGTTAAATATAAATGAATTTTTACAGAATAGACCCCATTGTCAGCCAAAAATTCGGTGCATTCACGCTGCATTATTTATTGCAACGATACAGATGTCTTATTAATTTATTTTAAGAAGTTTTTGACTAAAGATATATGGTTCAGAACAGGGCGAGGAGACTCAAGACGATTTCTAGCAGTACATTATTTAAATTTGGATGAAAACCTTCTAAAAAATATGCCTGCTTTTCATTCTGACCGGTTGTGATACAACCATTTAATTGTCCGGCATTGGGAACAAAACCTGTTGGAAAACCTACCTTGAAAACCATTACTTTTTGGATGGATTTGGCACTGATCAGTACTCTGAAAACATATTCTCTAATCTTGAAAGAATTTTCCTAAAAATGTATTCAAAACTGCCAATGTTACTTTCATTAACATTTTGAGGGGATTATTGACCTCTTCAAAAACCATCGCTAAATTACCGCCGACTGAAGACGCCCTAAGACTACATTGTTTAAGATGTTTTTACCAGCTAAATATTTGGCTAACCTCTTTAAACCCAGATGCAGGTTCCCAATGTTGAAGAGTATGGATGGAAAGTAGATTCAGATGGAAGTCTGATACCCACTTTTAAGACTCTGCCCGTCCTGCCACCAGACATAACAGAACTTACATCATGCAAATGCAAAAAACATACTATACAATATTCTAACAATAATATTCTGTTCTAGACTGTGGAAGCAAAATTTGCAAATGCAGGAAAAAAATATTTACTGTATCGGTTCCTGCATCTGTATGGCACAGAAAAACTGCAGAAATAGTTTGACCACAGCCGCTAATGTTTTGGAAAATGTTGATTCGTGTGGTGAATCTGATTCTGATTAGTTTGAAAGTCTTGTAATTATAAATTTTAATATTATTAATTTATGCTTTATATACTTCCTTCCAATTATTATTATTATTATTATTATTATTATTATTATTATTATTATAATTTATTTATATTGGGGATTTATTGTATTTTGCAAAGCAATAGCCTTACTGTTTATAATTGATACTTCAATAAATACCTTTAATAAATAGTTTATATTTTCTTATTTTCATTTTACATTAAAAAAAAAAAAGAAATCTTGAAGTAATTAGTACACCCTATTAAACATGGTGGATAAATCAATAATCCCTGTATAAAATAATATAAGAGGGGTCAAACTAATTGCATACATTTCAATACTGAGATAGATGCATAAAGAGTCGATAGAGAGCCTAGAGAGGCAGAGCGCCTTTAATGTTTGCTTTCTAGTAAAACCATGACATCACTAATGGTTTATTGCTATATTTTTGTTAATTTAAAAGCAACAAATATGAGGAAAGTACTTTTACCTTGTCAATACATAGGCGAAACTTTTATAAAGAATAGTTTTTTTTCATTTAGGCCTTCGTTTTTCGTCAAATGAGAGGTATATTTCTAAAAGAAGATTTTTTATACAAATTTGTAGACGGTTGAAACTGAGACATTTAAATTTTTTTTCGATCATAAGGGCTAATGTATATGATTTTTTTTAAATAATTATAAAAAAATACTTCCTACAAAGACTTAATTGAGCATTAGAACAAAAAATAGGCATTTTTAACCAAATTAGATGTAATTTCATTAAATTAGATGTAATAATTTTCAACAAATTCCAAAACCTAGTGATGTTAGATTGGAAGTGGCAACAGGGCTTACACCGGCAAGAAAAGTTACGTTAAGTAGTAAAAGCTCGGGCAGTTATTCATTGATAAAACTATGTAAAATTCTTCACTGTATCCCTTCTTTTACTTCTCACCTTTCGTCGCCTCGCCCCGCGTCTAGAAATAGAATGTTTTGAGTGCAAACTGTTCTTGGCACCATGAATATTATATTTTATGAATGACTTCTTATATCTTTGTTATCTCTGGTACAGCCTAAAAAAAGCAATATGATATATGACTGAGCTGAGGGTGATAAATTGGATCATATTAACAACAAAACATGAGCTTGAAATTGAAGAATAAATGCTAGGAATGGTTTTATTTTATGTTAAACCCTTTAGACCCTCCGTAGTATTACCCTAATCCATTTGTAGCGTGGTGGCACTGCAGCTTGCAGTTTATTGTACCACCATTTGAACGTCCCATTACTTTCTCAATTACTCACTCATTCACCGTTATTAATTTCACATCGTCGATGGTTAAACGCTTGTTAACTAAATCACATGGTGGCATCGCCCATGGTAATCGTCCCAGCCGAGAACCATCCACGACGTAACTGGAGATATCACGGCTTAACTGTTGCAAGAACGCGGATGTACACTAATCTCTAGCGTGAGATTAGGGATGGTTTCTAGGGGGTGGTTTGGAAAAGATTGATTTGATGCTATTAAATCATTTAGACAATAGCTGGCCAGAATCCTATAATACTTTCGGTATATATCCTACACCGGCACGTGTCGTAAGAAAGTTTTTTATTTCGCTAATATCAAAGTAGGCATACCGCCCTTTGTCGGTAAGCCGTAAAGGATTATCATTTGACTATTTCCATAAAGGAAGCGCTACTAAAAGTTTAACAAAGTCAAGGTGTGCCTGATGATGAAGTGACAGCTTCGAAACCGGTCGCCAATTAAATTGACTGAGAAATAAAGTACCTTTTCTTTAACCCTTACACTTAATAGGTAAGTTATAGGTACTTTTTTATAAAAAATTACTTAAAATTTTACTTAATGCTTGTATTTTCTTCAGTATATACTTTTAAAAATTTGTGCTAGGTATTTAATTTGTATACGAAATTTTAGACAAGAAAACCGGACGGTTTCCTTTCAAAACAGGTAGTCGATCCAAAAAATCGACACTAATGAAAAAATCGTTGCTTATCAGTCTTATCAAGAGTACCTTTTTTAAAGTGAATGAGTTGCGCAATCTAAATTTCATACTCAAACTCCTTTTCTTCCATTGGCGTAGAATTTTTAAAGGTGCAATTATTTAAAAAATCAAGTTCTACGCCTATGTATTATTATCGGACAAAATTTTAATACCATTTTTTTGCCACATAAAACTCTACCAATATACCAAATTTCAGCAAAATCGCGTACGCCGTTTTAAATTTATATGGGAAAAACGATTTAAAAATTGTAACTTCAAGGCCCTCTGGAGCCCAAACGAAGCAACTGTGTACAAAGGTAATTTTACTTAAATCGACTTAAGGAATATGTGGTATGTTTTTGTAAAGACCTTTTACAGACACCCTGTATAACAAAATAACAAACAGGACATCATATTTCACTCGAAAGACACCCTATACTCAAATCCCTTTCTTCTCCAAACAACGGTCGAATTTCTACAATTTGCATATTATTCATTATTTGATTTTAAATTGCTCGTTATATCTTCGATAATAACAGAATAATTCGTGCATAGGTACGTATAGAGTATCTCATTAGAGTGACGGTTTATTCAACGACAAAACTATGAAATAAAAATCATTGTTAAATTTTATTCTTTGAGTAAATGTCAGTAGGTAGTTTTATTACATTCTAGATTAATTCTTTTTTATGTATGTCATTCTAAAGATAAAATATCCTTTAGAATTTCGTTTTTGAGTCCTGCTGTTTTTAGTGTAACAGTTTAGAAGGAAGAAGGAAAAAATAAACCATTTTCAATTCTTTGTAACTAGAAAACAGTTAGGGATAAGAACAAATGGAACAGGAACTATTTTATGTCAAATTTTGTCTATTAGGATTTTTAACTATACAGTCCGTCAAATAGTGACAGGTTTGGGTGCCATTTTCACATACAAGCCTCGACGAATGTTAAAAAGTACATTGATTTTAAGCATAATAAAAATAAATTTACGAGTGGCTGTTGGGGATAACACGATTTTTCTTAACAAAAACGAAGGGTTGTTATTTCACTGAGATGTTTAATATCAGATCTTTTGTTAATGCAGTCATTTTGAGCAACATGTGCCATTTCTAAGAAAAGTCTTTTGATATCTTGGAAGTTGAAGGTATGGTGATTCAAAATTGCATGATTTGCTAATGCACAACGTTCTGGGTGTAGTCTGCAGTCACTCTTGTGTGATGTAATTCGATCCTTTATTCGTCTGCCCGTATCTCCGAAATATTGTAAATCACAATTTGTACAAGAGACCCTGTAAACTGCATCCGATAGGAAAATCTGAGGGGTTTTGTCTTCTTGTTTTTTGTATAAAGAGCCTAACGTTAAAACATTTTTATTTGCAATTTTGATGTTATCTTTAGTATTTAAAATATTCATCAGTTTAGGAGTAAGATCCTTTATATACGGTAACGAAATATATCTTACACAATTATTGGGAACAGACTGAGTATTTATTGATGTTCCGGGAATTGGTTCACTTTGTAATATCGTTGTTACATTATTAGCAATTACTAGATTATTATTGATGTTATTGTTATTACCATGGATTGCAACATCAATGATAATACTACTAGAATTGAATAGGATTTTATCAATTAATTGTTTAGGATAGCCACTTTGTATCCAGTTTAGGTTTTTTTGATGAAAATTGTTATCTGACATCTGTAATACTCAACTTTTCATTTGTTTCACTAAGTTATTTATAATTTAAAATGGGTGATGTAATTTGTAATTAATATATCTACCTGAACTACATGGTTTTCTATACCAATCAACTTTTAGCCTGTTACTAAAAGGATCTCTGATGATTCTCGTGTCACGGAATGGAACTGAACCAGAACCATCCTCCTTTTTGATGGTAAACTGTATGTGTGGATCGAAGCTGTTGAAAGTAAACAAGATCTCATATTATGTCATCGACATATTTTTTTAAAAATAAGTGTGGCACTCGGGGACTGCCGCGGTAAAGCTATTGCATAGCATTTTTTATCAACTTATGCAATTATAATTATTTACTTATTGTATTTATGCAGTATTTTTTTTTATTTGATATTAATTCAAGTTTTTTCTTTTATATTAATTCAAGTTACACTTTTTGAGCGTGGTGACCGATAAGAAAACAAATTTTTTTCTTTTATTGAATAAATGAGAAGTTAATTTTGTTTAAAATATTTTTATTGTCTTACAATACATGTAGGTTATTCGGCAATTTTTATCATTAAAACTGTAGGTTTATGGTAACTGAAATAAGAACCATAAGTTTGAGACTTGATATCCTCTAAATCAGTGGTCGCCAACCTCTCAATGTGTTGAGCTACTTTGTTAATTTTGGAAAAAACAGCGAGCTACCCACACGGAAGCCACGTAACGCAACGTAAATAAAACAATCCACAGTTAATTTATCATTATATGTATTTATTTTACTATTTAACTGGTAATACATAATACATAGGTACTAATAACAAACTAATAACAAAATAACTAATAATACTAGTACGTACTTGTTCATAGCTACATTCCTTCCTACTAAACGAAGGTGTTTGAAAAATAAACACAAACTTTTATCCAGCCACAATGGCATGTCACGTAAGATTTAAAAATAGTTAATAATAACAAAAAAGTAACGCACTATCATGAACATAAACATTGAAAAAAAAAAGCACGTTCAATGAGAAGGCTGACACTCAGACTCATCGATAATTTTTTTAATGTTTGCAGTATAATTTGATACAGCCATTCGAATACAATTATCCAAATGTTCATCTGTAGGTCGATTGCGATATTTGTTCTTAATAAACTTCATATTGCAAAAAGAAGATTCGCACAAATAGGTTGAACTGAATAATGCTTTCACTTTCAAGGCAACATGGCATAGAACTGAATATTTGTCTTTACTTACAATAGGCCAGATACATTTGGTACTTGAGACTAACGATTTTAAGGCTAAATCATTTTGAAACTCAATTACTTCCATTTCTGTTGCAGCGATGTCTTCGCCAAAGTTCTGCATTACACAAGTTGCAAACTGTTGGATATCAATTTCCATAAAGGGTGAAACAACAAACTGCGCTACTAAAGCCATTTCGTTGAAATCCTTAAAACGACTTTTGAAGTTATTCTTCAGGGTAGAAACTATTTCTACATGATATTTGCTGTCATAGGATTCTAATGGATTTTAAGATATTTTTTCTGAAAGAATAGGAAAATGCTTGGCATCGCTGTTAATTAGGTTTTGTTCCCAAAACTCCAGCTTTTTGATAAATGCTTTTATTTCAGAAATCATTTCCGCTAGTTCTTTGTCTCTCCCCTGAAGCTGCAAATTAAGTTCGTTTAATTTCTCTGTAATGTCCACGAGAAAACCAAAATCTCTAAGCCAGATTGAATTTTCTAGTTCCGGAGTCGGTTCATCGCGTTGTTTGAAAAATTGAACTATGCCAGATAGGACATCATTAAAACGTTTCAGCACCCGTCCTCTACTTAACCATCGGACTTCAGAGTGAAGGAATAGGTCCCCGGATTGACAGTCAACTTCATCGGCCAAGGTTTTGAATAATCTTCTTTGTAACGCTTGAGCTCTAATCTTGTTCACAATTTTTACCACCAGTTTCATAACGTTGTTTAGTTTCAGGAAATTTCCACATAATGCTTGCTGATGGATAATGCAATGGTAACAGAGAAATTGCGGAAAAGTTTCATCTTTACGACATAACGCCACCAGACCCTTATCACAACCCACCATAGCTGGAGCGCCATCGGTTGTCAAGCCTACCATTTTCGATATTGGAATTTTCTCGGATGAAATAATATTTTTTAAATGAGAAAACAACTCCTGTACAGTAGTGTGTCCTTTCAGTGGAATAAACTTCAAAAGATCTTTAATCGTAAAATCACTAAAAACCATCCTGACGAACACGGCCATCTGGGCAGTGTCAACGACATCTGTTGATTCATCCAGTTGAAGTGAAAAATAAACACAGTTATCTAAGTCAGTTCTTAACTGTAAAAAAATTTCATTGCTCATTACTTCTACATGTCTCATCACTGTATTAGCAGAAAGTTGCATAGATTTTATAGCTGAAACTATCTCGTCTTTATTTTTAAAGTTGGCAAATAACGAATCAGTAGCTTCTAAAAACGCCTGTTTTATCATTTCCCCGTCTTCATAAGGTTTCTTTTTTTGCAATTATCTGGGACACACGGTACGATGCTTCAGTTGCAGCCTTATTTTTGTCGACTGTTCTTAAAAATATTGATTGTTATCCAATTAACTGCTTTTTTTAACTGTTTCAGTTTCTCCTTTCTGGCGGCAGAATATAGTGGCAATGATTTTTAAAAATTAGAATGTACAGTTTTATGATGTCTCTCAATATTTCCTTTTTTAATAACGGAAAACGAAGTATTACATAACAAACACACATTTTTATCTTAAACTTCTGTAAAAAAGTACTGTTCTTCCCATTCCGAATGAAAGTGGTATGTCTTTACCTTCTTACAACTGCTTGCCATAATATTATTTTTTGGTGTTCTCTACTAACCCAACCGCTGGACGTTGGTTACACGTTCAGTTTTAAACTAAGCGCAATGTCGCCGCGCCGTGCGTATTTATCCCGTTCAAAGCAATCCTGATCGTTCTCGAACACTAACGCGCTGGTCCGGCTGGTCGCTTCTAGCCGATTCTAGCTTGATGGCGTCAGCGGCAGATCGCTCACCGCAACGTTGCCGCTGTTTATGTTTAATATTATGACAATTAGATTTTTTTGTGGAATTTTCGGAAGCTTCTCTGATTTTTGCAATTTGTATTTTTTAAATTAAAATCGTTGTGAGAGCTACCAGAATTGCCTCCGCGAGCTACCGGTAGCTCGCGATCGACAGGTTGGCGATCACTGATATAGGCGACTTGTGCGCTTTATTAAGTGCTTGTCGAGAATAAATTCAGTATATTCAGTATATTAAAAAAAAAAAAACGCTCTTGGATGTTTATAAAAATACTTATTTTGTGTACCTTTGTTATTTTCTATATATTTGAGTCATAATCGCATTTTTCTCTTTTATATATACAGGGTGTTATTGAAATACACGTACATATTAAAACTGGGTATTGCGCAGATCCCCACTGAATGTAGAAAAATATTATTTTTTAAAAATACCCCTTATTAAGGGAGTTATTAATTTTTGAAAATTAATTCTAAAACAAACGTACTTCACTGATATGTTGAGGATGACCTATATAAATTAGGTTTATTTACCTATTTTAAACATCAACAGTAATTAATATGCAAGTTTTTGTCAGATGATAAGAAAACTAGTCTTGTAAGAAATAACCATGTTGCCAAGATTTTCGAATTAATTTCTATTTCCGAAGACTGGTTTTTACTACCCTCGTTATCAAAAAACTAGAATATTTGATAAATGATTGTTTTTAAACTATACATTTTTGAAACTATAGATTATTAAAATTTTAGTTGATTTACGAATCTGGCTAACACGAGCGCGTCATTTCCAAGTTGGTAAAAAGTGTTGTTACGATTACTTTTAAATATTTTTTTACGATGCCACTATTTACGAATATTGAACTAACGGATATAGTGCTGGTTTATGGGGCAGCTGGAGAAAATTCTCGGCAAGCACAAATCCTGTATCGCGAACGGTTTCCAAATCGGAGAATTCCGGACTGTCGTACGTTTATTTCAACTGTTCAGCATCTAAGAGACCATGGAAAATTTGAGAGTGTCAATGCAGATCGAGGGAGAACAAGAACACAAAGAACATTGGCGGCCGAAGAAGAAATATTGGAAGCTGTTGAAAACCGGCCTCAATTAAGTTGTAGAAGACTAGGTCTTGAAATTGGAGTGTCCTCATTTGTTGTGTGGCGGACACTTAAAGAACAAGGTTTACATCCTTATCACATCCAAAATGTCCAGGCCTTACATCCAGGTGATGAAGAAAAGAGAGTGGAGTTTTGTGAACGGATGATTCAAAAATGTGTTGATATTCCTGATTTTCTAAAAATATTATTGTATACTGACGAGGCTTCATTCACTCGTGATGGCGTGTTCAATATGCACAATACGCATATTTGGAGTGATGAAAATCCTCACGCCATTAGGGAAACTGGGCATCAAAGAAAATTTTCAACAAATGTTTGGGCTGGCATAATAGATCAGTATTTAATCGGGCCTTATGTTCTCCCGAACAGATTAAATGGGCCAGGATATCTCCACTTTTTAGAAGATATTTTGCCAGTACTCCTAGAAGAGATACCGTTACAATTAAGGCAACGGATGTGCTACCTACTAGATGGCGCTCCTCCTCACTTTGATTTAAACGTACGGCAGTTTTTGAACATTAGATTTCCTCAAAAGTGGATAGGCAGAAATGGACCTACTAAGTGGCCTCCGAGATCTCCGGACTTAAATCCATGCGATTTCTTTTTGTGGGGTCACATGAAACAACTGGTTTATAATGAACCTATTAATAGTGTTGAACAATTAACCAATAAAGTTAATGCGGTAGCCGAGGAACTACGACAAAATCCAAGACTAATTTCTAATGTTCAAAGTTCTTTGGAAAGACGATTGCAAGTGTGTGTAAATAATAATGGACGGCATTTTGAACAATTACTGTAATAAACTTTATTTTGAATTAATTGGTTTTGCTACGGCAACAGTGCAATTTCTATGGGTAAGTTCAATTTCGATTTATTTTACTTCTTTAAATATGGAAACTAGTAGGTCGGAAAAGGGGACTCTTCCCCAATATTTAAATTTTAGAATTTGAAGTTAAAATTGGTGCCAATCGTTTTTGGTCATTACATACTATTCCCCATTTTAATATGTACGTGTATTTCAATAACACCCTGTATACACGCCAACTGTCGTTCTTGTAGCTCATACATTTTTAGTTCCAAATTTTTTTTGATAGATGAGTTCATACTTTTTACAATAGTACCTATATGTATATTTTTCAACAAAAACTGCCACCAATATTAACTGGACAACATAAATCTAATATTAGTGAAAATGCAAGAACCAGTCGGCGATGGTGTATAAAATGAATTTTTGATGGCGGAAGTAAAAAGACGTCTTATAAATATTTATGAAACAAACTGACGGCATACACATATTGCAGAAAGAGAAATTCTGCAACCGTGAAGAAAAGAGATTCCAAACCAGACAGTTTGATGGGTGGAAACACAAACAAAAATAAAAATTTGTTTCTGGAATTTCGTGTAGTCCATATAAAAGCTCGTAACAGTATTTTTTTCGGTCACCTATTGTGAAATATTAGGGTTTTACCAGAAACAAATTATAAATAATTAGACTGAGAATGCTATACACACTACTGGTGAATTAAAAGTGGAAAAGATACAAAAATGTGTGAAACATTGAACATTTTTATTAAAAAATTATGCTAAGCGCTTTTAGCGCAATAAAGTCATCTTCACAGACTTTACAATCGTTACAATTTAAAATGTATTAATATTAAAGCATGACTAACGTCTTTTGTTATTGATATCTTCCGTATGGAGTCAGTCACATAAACCATAGAATTGTTAATAACAAATAATATAGATAAACATTTAGGGGCGGTAAAAGCATCGAACTTCAATAGGTCAAGATAAAAGTAATACATTAATAAACAATTGTAAAAATTAATAAAAATAATACATGTATTCCGGTACACCGCATAACACAGTGGTCACCAGCCTGTCGATCGCGAGCTACCGGTAGCTCGCAGAGGCAAGTCTGGTAGCTCTCACAACGATTTTAATTTAAAAAATACAGACTGCAAAAATCAGAGAAGCTTCCGAAAATTCCACAAAAAATATAATTGTCATAATATTAAATATAAACAGCGGCAACGTTGCGGTGAGCGATCTGCAGCTGACGCCATCAAGCTAGAATTGGCTAGAACCGACCAGCCGGACCAGCGCGTTAATGTTCGAGAACGATCAGGATTGTTTTGAACGGGATAAATACGCACGGCGCGGCGACGTTGCGCTTAGTTTAAAACTGAACGCGTAACCAACGTCCAGCGGTTGGGTTAGTAGAGAACAACAAAAAATAATATTATGGCAAGCAGTTGTAAGAAGGTAAAGACATACCACTTTCATTCGGAATGGGAAGAACAATACTTTTTTACAGAAACTAAAGATAAAAATGTGTGTTTGTTATGTAATACTTCGGTCTCCGTTGCTAAAAAAGGAAATATTGAGAGACATCATAAAACTGTACATTCTAATTTTGAAAAATCATTCCCACTACATTCTGCCGCCAGAAAGGAGAAACTGAAACAGTTAAAAAAGCAGTTAATTGGACAACAATCAATATTTTTAAGAACAGTCGACAAAAATAAGGCTGCAACTGAAGCATCGTACCGTGTGTCCCAGATAATTGTACAAAAAAATAAACCTAATGAAGACGGGGAAATGATAAAACAGGCGTTTTTAGAAGCTGCTGATTCGTTATTTGCCAACTTTAGAAATAAAGACGAGATAGTTTCAGCTATAAAATCTATGCAACTTTCTGCTAATACAGTGATGAGACGTGTAGAAGTAATGAGCAATGATATTTTTTTACAGTTAAGAACTGACTTAGATAAATGTGTTTATTTTTCACTTCAACTGGATGAATCAACAGATGTCGTTTACACTGCCCAGATGGTCGTGTTCGTCAGGATGGTTTTTAGTGATTTTACGATTAAAGATCTTTTGAAGTTTATTCCACTGAAAGGACACACTACTGGACAGGAGTTGTTTTCTCATTTAGAAAATATTATTTCTTCCGAGAAAATTCCAATATCGAAAATGGTA
This sequence comes from Psylliodes chrysocephalus, assembly GCA_927349885.1. NCBI lineage: Eukaryota > Metazoa > Arthropoda > Insecta > Coleoptera > Chrysomelidae > Psylliodes > Psylliodes chrysocephalus. Next base: position 9,069,726 of record OV651832.1, read on the forward strand.
GGCTTGACAACCGATGGCGCTCCAGCTTTGGTGGGTTGTGATAAGGGTCTGGTGACGTTATGTCGTAAAGATGAAACTTTTCCGCAATTTCTCTGTTACCATTGCATTATCCATCAGCAAGCATTATGTGGAAATTCCTGAAACTAAACAACGTTATGAAACTGATGGTAAAAATTGTGAACAAGATTAGAGCTCAAGCGTTACAAAGAAGATTATTCAAAACCTTGGCCGATAAAGTTGACTGTCAATACGAGGACCTACTCCTTCACTCTGAAGTTCGATAGTTAAGTAGAGGACGGGTACTGAAACGTTTTAATGTTGTCCTATCTGGCATAGTTCAATTTTTCAAACAACGCGATGAACCCCGACTTCGGAACTAGAAAATTCAATCTGGCTTAGAGATTTTGGTTTTCTCGTGGACATTACAGAGAAATTAAACGAACTTAATTTGCAGCTTCAGGGGAGAGACAAAGAACTAGCGGAAATGATTTTTGATATAAAAGCATTTATCAAAGAGCTGGAGTTTTGGGAACAAAACCTAATTAACAGCGATGCCAAGCATTTTCCTATTCTTTCAGAAAAAATATCTCAAAATCCATTAGAACCCTATGACAGCAAATATCATGTAGAAATAGTTTCTACCCTGAAGAATAACTTCAAAAATCGTTTTAAGGATTTGAACGAAATGGCTTTAGTAGCGCAGTTTGTTGTTTCACCCTTTATGGAAATTGATATCCAACAGTTTGCAACTTGTGTTATGCTGAACTTTGGCGAAGACATCGCTGCAACAGAAATGGAAGTAATTGAGTTTCAAAATGATTTAGTCTTAAAATCGTTAGTCTCAAGTACCAAATGTATCTGGCCTATTGTAAGTAAAGACAAATATTCAGTTCTATGCCGTGTTGCCTTGAAAGTGAAAGCATTATTCAGTTCAACCTATTTGTGTGAATCTTCTTTTTCCAATATGAAGTTTATTAAGAACAAATATCACAATCGACTTACAGATGAACATTTGGATAATTGTATTCGAATGGCTGTATCAAATTATACTGCAAACATTAAAAAAATTATCGATGAGTCTGAGTGCCAGCCTTCTCATTGAACGTGCTTTTTTATTTTTCAATGTTTATGTTCATGATAGTGCGTTACTTTTTTGTTGTTATTATTAACTACTTTTAAATCTTACGTGACATGCCGTTGTGGCTGGATAAAAGTTTGTGTTTATTTTTAAAAACACCTTCGTTTGGTAGGTAGGAATATAGCTATGAACAAGTACGTACTAGTAATATTAGTTATTTTGTTATTAGTTTATTATTAGTATCTATGTATTATGTATTACCAGTTAAATAGTAAAATAAATACATATAATGATAAATTAACTGTGGATTATTTCATTTACGTTGCGTTACGTGGCTTCCGTGTGGGTAGCTCGCTGTTTATTCCAAAATTAACAAAGTAGCTCAACACATTGAGAGGTTGGCGACCACTGGTATAACAGGTGACAAGTGTACCTAAATTTGACAATTGACAGCAGACAAATGACAGACTGACACAAAACAATATGACAAGTAGAGTGTTCGAGTTATTTTCTATTTTTTTCCAGAAGTTTTCTTTTTGGGACAAGATGCCGTTTATAAACAATCGATTCAATATTAAATTTAACTTGTATGATCGGTTTTCGATAGAAAAACACTGAATAAATTAACTAATTTGTATTATATGAACCTAAAACATAAAATTTCGTTATCTCTATTGATATCAATCAGATAAGAATATATCACTTGACTGCACATGAAACAGACATTGCAAATGTATGCATGAAACAGTCACGAACGTCGTTCGTATCTAAGATTAATAGATTGACAATTATTGTATATGCAAATCAGACAAACAGATTGTTCTGTACACGCATAATTTATAGAAAATTATTGTTATGAGGGCAAATGAAAATATAGAATGGAAATAAATAGGGAATAATGTTAATATCAGCTGTCTGTATTTTTCCTTCATCGCGTCAGTGTTGTTATATAAGAATTAGCTGATGGTGAGTAGGATAGCAATAGAAAACTAATTTTAGAACGTTTTTGGTAGGTTTAAAATTTTTAATTTTATTTTAATATTTTTTTTTTGGAAAATAAGTTGGTTTCTATTCAAAAATGACAAGCATTTTTTGACAAAAATTATAAGGACCAGTAATTGGTTGCAAATAATCCAGTTATACCACAAGAATAAATAATAACCAGAAGGATATCTCTCATTTAATTCCTTTGTATAGTCTATTTTTATGTAAGAGAAGTATTAAAATAATAAAGCGTTAGTAATCCATAGGCGTATGACTTCTTTTAGTAGATAGTTAAAATATTTTTTGAAGTTATTCCTCGAATATACACTTATATTTTCACCTAGTTAACCTGCTTATAACTTCTAAACAGCTGAAGGTAAAACAGTGCAATTTTTTCTAAAATGTTTATTTTTCCACAAGGTATGTTAAGAACATTGTGTCAAACGGGTCATGTAGGTATAAGGGTTTAAACTTTAACTTTTAAACAACGTTACGTTCATAAATAATAATTTTAATATAAAAACTACTTCTTACCTACAAATCCAAATCAGAAGATGAACTGTCGCAACCAATATTTACAATGAGTGGCTCGATCATTTCATCAGTAATATTGTCCAACTTCCACATTTTCTCTTCTTCTTTAATCGTATGATTTACTGCCTTTTCCCAGTTTTCAGGCTTCACATTATTTACAGCCTCCAAAAACAACTGTTTAACATCACTCATTTTAAAAGAATTATTTTTTCTTGAAACTTCTCCCTTTATCTGTGCCCGTATCAGTTCAATCGGGTTTACTCCGCAATGATATGGTGGTGATCTAACCACCGTCGTCCCACGATTTTTTGCAATTTCATCAATTTCATAATTTTTGAATTTTTCTTTATGAAGGGAACACAAATGATACAGTTCATTTCTCACAGAACCGGGATGGAACTTAATATTCTTTGAATTTAGCCAATTCTGTAAATCTTTTTTTAACCACTTGGTTGTGGGCATTTTTTCTATAAGTCTCGAGTGATAACTTGCATTATCCATTACTATTATACAGTTCTGAGGAAGAAGATCTATAATTTGTTCTAACCACTCTTTAAAGACATCAGCATTCATGTCCTCATGGTAGTCACCGGTACGAGTAGATTCAAAAGTCAATAAACCACCTTTAACAAAACCGTTTGAACTACCGATGTGTACTATTATTAGTCTGCGCCCCTTTCCTGATGGTGGATTTAAATCAGTAGATAAATTATTTAAAAAAAGCCCGTTTTCGACTTGTAACAGTTTCATCTTGCCAAAATTTATTTGGTTTATGTCCCTCGTTGATCCATGTTTCATCTAAATAAAATATATTTCTTCTTTGGTTTCTCATTTCTTTTATAGTCCTTAGGTAATTTCTTCTCCATACTACAATATCGCTTCTTTCTATTAAAATAGACTTTCTGGAATGCTTTTTTCATAGAAAACCTATTTCTTTTAAAAGTTTCCATAGTGTGCTTCGACTCATTTCAGGGTAATTCTTATCATCTCGAACCATGGCAAGAACTTTGTCTACTGTCGGAAATTCTTTTCTAAAGAAGAACGCATGTACTTTCCTTCGAAGTCTTTCTTTCAAAAGATTTTCTAATTGAAATTTTGGTTTTCCTGGAGCTTTACGTGCTGTTTGAAACTCGCCACATTTCTCTTTAACAACTCTATAAATCGTAGATTTCCCAACACCAAGCGTACTACTAACTAATTCCACTGTGTCATCAACACTTTTACATAAATGTTTGTCTGTAAATGATTTAAAACAATTAAATATTAATGTTTTTTCATTAACTGTTAAAGGACCGATTTTTTGTCGTTTACGCGGCCCTTCCAAATTTTCCATGATCACACTAGAATTCACACTGCACCTTGCAAGTTGCAACTAAACGACATTTAGTAAACTGTCAAGAATACACAACTTGGACCTCCTTACTAAATGGAAAACCTATAATCGCATTTTCGGTGAAATTTGTTGGGAAGGTATTTATCTACTTATAATTCGATTACTGTAAGAAATTCTTGGAATTAAAATAAAACAAAATTGGCAAATATGTACTTATTGAAAATAATCTTAAGATACGGCTATGTAATCTTTAATACATAGGGCTTCTGGCCTGTCCAAACCTTTTTCTATTGTTCTGTACAGCTTATGTTTATAAAGGACCAATAAAAGACCCAAAACTTGTAATAGCTCAGGTACATTTATTACAATTTTAGGAAATATTTAGATTATTCTGTAAAAATATTTAAAATGACCGTACTAAGTTTTGCATTAGAAATGCTGTTTTATTACTCACCACCATATCATTGCGAAGTAAACCCGATTGAACTGATATGGGCACAGATAAAGGGAGAAGTTCCAAGAAAAAATAATTCTTTTAAAATGAGTGATGTTAAACAGTTGTCTTTGGAGGCTGTAAATAATGTGAAGCCTGAAAACTGGGAAAAGGCAGTAAATCATACGATTAAAGAAGAAGAGAAAATGTGGAAGTTGGACAATATTACTGATGAAATGATCGAGCCACTCATTGTAAATATTGGTTGCGACAGTTCATCTTCTGATTTCGATTCTGATTTGGATTTGTAGGTAAGAAGTAATTTTTATATTAAAATTATTATTTATAAACGTAACGTTGTTTAAAAGTCAAAGTTTAAACCCTTATACCTACATAACCCATTTGACACAATGTTCTCAACATACCTTGTGAAAAAATTGCACTTTTTTACCTTCAGCTGTTTAGAAGTTATAAGCAGGTTAATTAGGTGAAAATATAAGTGTATACTCGAGGAAAAACTTCAAAAAATATTTTAACTGTCCACTAAAAAAAGTGGTACGCCTATGGATTACGAATGCTTTATTATTTTAATACTCTCTCATACATAAAAATAGACTATAGTAGGATGCAATTTTTCTTTATTTTCAGTGCGTCTGCCCATATTGGTGCACCATATAGTAGCACTGAATGAGCTACTCCACTTAGCATTGCTTTCTTACTACTATTTGAGCCTCCGATCCTAGGCATCAAGCGTTTAAGTTTTCTGGGAGGTTATAAATTAGCCAATCAAATTTTAGGAGTCGTTATGACGATGTTTAAAAACTATATTGGCGCGCGTTTCAAATTTACTTCCAATTTTTTGGAAATTTCAAAAAAATTTCTAGAAAAAAAATATTTTTATATTAGATCTTGAGACAGTTTGTAGAAAAAAATATTTTTGAATTTCACTTAACACGCCCGTTGTAATAATAATTGTAATTAATACTCTTGAAAACCACTTACCATTCATCTATTAACAAAGTTTTAATGTAAATATTTTCTAAACCATAAAAACCCTTGATAAACTTTAACTAATTACAGAACGTGTAAACTATCGTAAATAGACAAACGTAGTTATAGTCTAAGATACGAAGTAAGGGCGACCTTCACCCATCTGTTTAATGGATGAAAGTTTCTTTTTATTACATAAAATATATTTATAAATATACCGCAAATGGGTTGCCTAAGAAAATATGGTCCAGACTAGTTTTTTCTTAAAGTAAAAAAAAACGACACCCTGTAAAGTATTCCCCAGATGCTTAAACTATGCCCAAACTTTAGTCAGCTCACCGCAGGATGGATTAAAGCTTAAGTTTAAAATTTGGTGTTTTTCTCTTTATCCGTTTTTGAGTTATCTTCAAAATTCGAAATTTGCACATTTCCTCAAATATCTCGAATTAGGTTCATTTTAGGAAAATCATGTATAGAAACAAAATAATAGATAATGACATCATAAACAACTTTTATCATGATTTTTATACTTTACTTTTCTGTACACAAAAAGGAAAGTAAAAAATGGCCGTGACCGTATTTTCTTAGGCAACCCATTTGCGGTATATTTAAAAACATATTTTATTTAATAAAAAATAAGTTTTATCTATTAAACAGATGGGTGAAGGTCGACCCTACTTACGGATCCTGGACTATTATGTGTTCAATACAATTAACCACAAACTAATGTTCGTTACAGGAGTTCCAGTCCTCCCCAATGGACATGGGATTGCGTCAATCAGCGATGCGAAAGGCGGTTCATAAAAGAACCAGTTAAGGCCGTATCATTGCCGACATGCAGCATGCTTTGCGGATCGACCCAGCTGTGGCCGCAACCAACAGGACCTGTAACTTTAGGAAGCAAAGCTCTCAAGTTCAATCATAATCAATTTATATTCGAAACAGAAATTGCTGGACCAGTAAAAGCATATTTAGAAGAAGCATTTACTTCATTTAACAACAACATTGTTAGCTTGATAGAAAGAACGGACTATACGAAAGATAAAACAGATTTATCTGAATTTTTAATCAAAGTCACTATACAGAATCCTACAATTGTTAAATTAGAACTAAAAACTGACGAAAGTTATAACTTAATCATAAAATCCTTAAAAGACACTATTAGAGCCAATATAACAGCAAATACCTATTTTGGAGCGCGTTGCGCTCTTGAAACCCTTTCGCAACTAATTTGGTGGGATCCCTACAGCAATGGCGGCGGTATGCTTAAAGTTATTAAAGGCGCCACTGTACAAGACAAACCAGCATTCGCTTATAGAGGATTAATGATCGATACATCCAGAAATTTCATGTCAATAGAGAGTCTTAAAAGAGTACTAGTTGGAATGGCTTCAAACAAACTAAATGTTTTTCACTGGCATGTTAGCGACAGTCAAAGTTTTCCTTTGGTTATTCCTAGCCTTCCTTTAATGGCTAAAACTGGATCGTATGGACCAGAAATGACGTATAGTCCTGAGGAAGTAAAAGGTCTGGTGGAATTTGCAAGGATAAGAGGCATTCGGGTTCTTTTGGAGGTTGATACGCCAGCTCATGTTGGAAATGGTTGGGCTTGGGGACCAACAGAAGGTATGTAATGAAAATATTTTAATTTGTATAATCTAAACATTACGCGAGAATGACAATATTATTTATGACCGAGGATACAGAGACTCGACTGGTTTATGCCAAAATATAGGCACAGCTTATACAATACAGCTAAAACACTCTCTTGGCGGCAACGGTTTGCGTCGATTTCGTCGCGCATCGCTTAAGCTCCGCCTTCGAAGGGAAAAGACGGTTTTGGCGTTCAGAAGCGTACTTAGGCAAGGTGTTGAGTCGTGCGTATAATTTCGTTGATTGTATAATTTCGTGGAGCCTATAATTTCGTTGATTTTGTTTGAGTTAAAGGTACTGTTATTATTTTGGTGACTCTTTAGCTGTGAGTAGAATGAGTTTGTGCAGTCAGAAGCTGTTTTAATAAGGGTTATACCTGCAAGAAAACATTCTTTAGTTTTCCCAAGGACCCAAACCGATAAGTACTACATTATAAGAAATTTTCATTGTTAAAAATATAATTTATACAGGGTGTCTCATTAGTGCGTTATTGTTCATTATTTTGTTGTAGACATTCAAGAAAGTTTTAAATAAAAGTTATATGGATTTGAAAAATACCTACATATTTTAAAAATATCTTTGGATATACAGGGTGTCACGTTTTTGCCTGGAAAATTAAAATGTATGTTTTTTAAATGGAACACCTTGTATTTTATTTTATGATGAAATTATTAACACCCTAAATTATTGTAAAGACGAATTGCTACAGAAAAATTTTATCAGGTATGTGTGTGGTTACCTTTTAATAAAAGCCTTGCGGATCCACTCCTGCGATACCTGTCTTAAATATAACAAAGATCACGTTGAATTAGACGATTTTTCTTTTTATTGCTTTTAAAAGGCATATGATAACGCCAATTTAGATACATTTGGAAATCTGCAACTGTCAAATGATGAATTTGTAGAACTAATATTCAATATTGAAAAGATATTTTAAAATAATTTTGAAGAATTGGCTACAAAAAATAACATTTGTACCACACTTTTAGAATTAATTAACCCAATACCCTTTAGTCATCCATGCTAACGTTTTCCAAAAGAATAACTTATTTTATTGTATGTTTAATCTCAATAACTAAAAAATATACTGACAATTAGTTTGACAGAATTGTCATTTATTTAAAATTTTAAAAATAATAGCAGTCGGTTGATCAAAATATGAACGGTGATTGGCGAATTTATTTTTTTTTGCAGTGTTCTCACTACCTAGAATGGATATGAAATATATTCGTTCAATTGAAGGCAATAGCATACTTTTTCGTTTTGTAATCTGTGCATGGATATTAGCCAATCTACGCACATACTACAAAACGAAAAATTATGTTATTGCGTTCAACTACGAATATATTTCATATCCATTTTAGGTAGTGAGAACACTTTAACAAAATTAAATCTACAAATCACAGTTCATATTTTGGTCACCCAACTCCTATTATTTAAAATTTTTTAAATAAGTGATAATTCTGTTAAACTAATTGTCAATATATATTTTAGTTATTGATATTAAATATACATTAAAATTTTTGTGTAGACTCGATAAATAATAGCATTTTTGTTTTTATTATGTCCACATTTAAAAAAAAATAAATTTTAATCAAACTACATGATACTAATTTAATTACGAGTATTAAAACTAAAGTCCTGAAAGTTTCGGTGAAAATGAGGACAGAACATCTGCCTTCCATGCGAAAAGCCCGGGATCGAATCTAGGCCGAGGACTAATTAATTTTTCATGTTTATTTTATTTTATAAATTAGTCAACTTCGTAAATTATTTTAAAATTAGTTATTTTGTCTAAATAACCTAAAATAATTTTTTAAATTTGTAGATTTTCGTTAGTGGGTCGTAGAAAAAATATACTGACCATATCGAGTGGATTGTTCATATCACAATCAGACGATTGAGTACTCCGCCTACGACGTCGTGCTCAAACTTCGTCTTTGTGTTATATGGCTATCATATCCACCCTTGTTGAACAAACTACAATTTATTTGTTTTCTTGGTTTAAGTTTTACATCAGAAATAAGAACTAAATTAATTTACTTTTCAAGTTTTCTTGTAAAAATCGATATTACTTTCTCCAAGTACAAATTTAGTACCTACCTAAAATAAGTACTAATTATGTAATATCGTGTAATATTGTAATTCAAATTTCACATTACTATAAAGTTTCAAAATTCCCTACTTCGGTATGGTCAGATAAAAATTGAATATATTATATTAATAAAAACTGTTAAATTATTACTTCTACAAATCTGTATTTCAATTAATAAGAATACATCTAAATATAACCAATATTGTTAAAATAAAAGCACAAATTCTTTATAATTCCAAAATACCATAGAGTTCCCAGACCTCAGTCGAAGCATTCGTTTATCTAGGTATAAACCCTTTGCGCGAAGAGTAACACTTGCCAGAGACACGGGGTACCACTTGATTTGCATCCACGAGCGTGACACATTTCTTTAACAATTGAAGCCCTTGGTGTAAAAAGGATCCAAGCCACAATTTGTCGTGAAGTGACTGTTTTAGCTCAAAACATTTGTTAACGAGGATTTTACTAGCCACATACAAATTATTTTACCTCTAATCCGAAAGATGTGCTATTTTTCGTAATATTTATATTTAAATAATTTTTTTAATTATATTTGACAGATTTAAAACAAATTAAAAATTTAATTTCCCAAAACTTACTTAACATGGCATGTAACCAACCTTATTACGTCAAGGTTTTCAATTTTTTCAATAATAAAAAAATTGCTTAATCCGGGCCCGACTTTTCCCTTTAATCTAACAGAGATAGCACCATTCCGTCTTGCTTGGTTCTCGACCGCCAGATCAAAGACGCCGACACGGAGTTGTGGAGCTGTATTGTATAAGCTGTGATATAGGTCTAAACGTTTTTATTCCACATTTCTTATCAAATGGTCAACGGTAACTGACAGCACAACAGGCTAACGAATCTCGTTTGGACACCGACTAGGTGGGTAGTCGAAGCAGTGTTTAGTTGATTACAAAATAAGTTCAGATCCTTACGGAATGTAGTTCCTAACAGTTATACATGTGAAACATTATCAAACCTATTCCAAGTATCATGTGCAATTTCAAATGCATTCTTTCCAGCTATAACCGAAAACGGTCCAGAAGACGATGTATTCTCCAATCGTGTTTTAGAACTCATTTAATAGTCTTACAGTCTCATAGATTTCCTTCTAGAAGTTTTTAACCTGTAGACTGGCGACGGGTTATCTACTTTAGGTGCAGGCTCTTGAAATAGACTAGAGGGTTTATTCAGGAATATATTGTTGTCTCTTATTCCTGCAGCCCTCTTCTTCAAACTGTTTTTAATGACACCCAAAGAACGTATATGATCCAGGAAGCGCTGTTTTACAGTGAGAAGCAACGCCCTGTTAAGAGTGTGATGCTGCTGTCGAAGTTTTTTAGCAATTTTTCTAATCTTTTCCGTAAAAGGTCTATTGGTAGAAAGAAATTCCAAAACACTTTGTATATGTGATGCCTGCTGCCTAGCCAGGTTAATTTTGTTGGCGATTTGCTGAATTCGTTATTAAGTGCTAATATGTCTACATTTTCTGGAAGTTCCTCTCGTAGCTTTGTGTAATATCTTCTTCTTATTATTATTATTAATTAAAGAAATATAATTATTAAAGTTGTGGAAGGGCTTTTTCAGTGTTAGATATTTTTCCATTCTAATTTAACTCATGATACAATATTTTTATTCAATATTTAATAGGTATTACATTATACAGGGTATCCCAAATTATGTTAAACGAAGTTTAAGTCTTTCTATATTGTTTTGATCACATAATTATTTTGAATAAGTGAAAATACATACATTAACTATTTCATTACAGGTTTAGGAGAACTGGCAGTATGTATTAACGAACGTCCTTGGAGTATGTATTGTGGAGAACCACCCTGTGGTCAACTTAATCCTGAAAATCCTCATGTCTATGATATCTTAGAAAAACTGTACAAAGATCTCCTGGATTTGAGCGGTGAAACAGAAATTTTCCATTTAGGAGGCGACGAAGTAAATTTAGAATGTTGGTCTCAACATATTCAGCGTACAAGCACCGTTTACAATTATACAGATCTTCATGAGTTGTGGGGAGATTTTACCATCAAAGCCCTAAATAGACTAACAGCAGCTAACGGTGGAACAAAGTTTCCATATGTTATATTGTGGTCTAGCAAACTAACCAAACGACCTTATCTTATGAAATATTTGGATAAAAATCAAGTTGTGGTACAGAACTGGGGAGCAAGTCAATGGTCTGATACTCCAGATCTACTATCCGATGGTTACAAAGTGATTATTTCTCATGTGGATGCTTGGTACTTAGACTGTGGTTTTGGTCGGTAAGTAAGTTTTTTCTTACCTTCTTCTCATCATTTTAATCCATTTACCATATTTTAATTTGGGTATACAAGTCGAATATTCCAGATTGTAAACAATTTGATTTTTTTTATCAAACATTAGGCAGAGCGCTTTGACTTCTACAAAGCCATCATCATATCCATCATCTAATAAATACCACAACTGGCAGTCTTAAATAAAATAAACATTGAAGTGAATTTTATGAGTTGGCGGGAAGGTTAAAATTACAAATACCTCTTCTATATCCATTCTTCTTTAACAAATTAAACAATTTTTCAGTTGGAGAGAAACAGGTGAAGCAGCTTGTGATCCCTACCGTCCTTGGCAAACAGTTTACAATCATAGACCGTGGCAACAGCAGCATCTAGATAAGAAATTGATTCTCGGAGGCGAAGCTTGCCTTTGGAGTGAACAATTCGATGAAGGTTCCCTTGACGCTCGTCTATGGCCCAGAGCTGCTGCATTTGCAGAGAGAATGTGGAATGATCCTCAACTTGACATGAATACGTTTGGAATTCAAGAAGATGTCTACACACGATTAAATACTCAAAGAGATAGGTATGTATTTTAAGTCTTTTTTATTATAAAACTATTTCTAACTTAGATAACTCAATCAAGGATACACACTTTTTATTATTTAAAAGTTACATAAAGGCATGAAACATTTATATTTATTTGTGTAAAAGAAAGGTGTTGTGCTTTCTTGACTTTCTATATGTTAATCTATTTATTGTCTCTTTGGGGGCTGGAAGGTCCTCACATCCTGTTGGTACTGCGGCGTTGCCGAACTTTGGTATAAATCCGAACATATTCCTCCCCTTGAATGAATCCAGTTCGATCAAAGTCCCATTAAAGACGAACAAAAATATAACATAATATAAATTAAATAGTTTTTTTATACTGGTAAAACACATATTTTTGTTATCAAACGTTTAATCAGACCATCACGAGTACTATATTGTCCTTTCCTGGATAAAGTCGAACTACTCTACCCAGAGACCAATCTTGAGAAAATGATTTCTCTCCTTGAATTAAAACTAGTGATCCAATTTTTAAACTTGTCTGGGACTATTTCTGGTACAGATGAAATCCTTTGTAGGGTATTTGGGACCAAAATCTAAGAGTGTTAAGGGTGTTCACTACATCCCCCTTTTTTCAAAAATCCTCCAAGAGTAAACTTGATATTTTTTAGTGCAATAAAATTCACATAGTTTATAGGATATTCAATTTTGAAAATTTTAAGGTATATGACGTTGCCCCCCGCAACCCCAAAAATTAAAAAAAAAATAATTTTATTAAAAATTTTAAAAAATATGAAAAAATGTTTTAAGTAATTTTGATAGAGATTTGTAAAATAAATACAAAAATGTATATTTCGTTTCCCCACTTACCCCC
>OV651832.1:9083024-9104024 GCA_927349885.1 Psylliodes chrysocephalus
AAAAAACTATTTAATTTATATTATGTTATATTTTTGTTCGTCTTTAATGGGACTTTGATCGAACTGGATTCATTCAAGGGGAGGAATATGTTCGGATTTATACCAAAGTTCGGCAACGCCGTAGTACCAACAGGATGTGAGGACCTTCCAGCCCCCAAAGAGACAATAAATAGATTAACATATAGAAAGTCAAGAAAGCAACACAAATAAATTTAATTGTTTTATGCCTTTATGTAACTTTTAAATAATAAAAAGTAGTGAAAGCAAAGTATGTGTGTCCTTGATTGAGTTATCGAAATTACAAACAGTTTTATAATAAAAAAGACTTAAAATACATACCTATCTCTTTGAGTATTTAATCGTGTGTAGACATCTTCTTGAATTCCAAACGTATTCATGTCAAGTTGAGGATCATTCCACATTCTCTCTGCAAATGCAGCAGCTCTGGGCCATAGACGAGCGTCAAGGGAACCTTCATCGAATTGTTCACTCCAAAGGCAAGCTTCGCCTCCGAGAATCAATTTCTTATCTAGATGCTGCTGTTGCCACGGTCTATGATTGTAGACTGTTTGCCAGGGACGATAGGGATCACAGGCTGCTTCACCTGTTTCTCTCCAACTGAAAAATTGTTTAATTTATTAAAGAAGAATGGATACAGAAGAGGTATTTGTTATTTTAACCTTCCCGCCAACTCATAAAATTAACTTCAATGTTTATTTTATTTAAGACTGCCAGTTGTGGTATTTATTAGATAATGGATATGATGATGGTTTTGTAGAAGTCAAAGCGCTCTGCCTAATGTTTGATAAAAAAAATCAAATTGTTTACAATCTGGAATATTCGACTTGTATACCCAAATTAAAATATGGTGAATGGATTAAAATGATGAGAAGAAGGTAAGAGAATATTTACTTACCGCCCAAAACCACAGTCTAAGTACCATGCATCCACATGAGAGATAATCACTTTGTAACCATCGGATAGTAAATCTGGAGTATCAGACCATTGACTTGCTCCCCAGTTCTGTACCACAACTTGATTTTTATCCAAATATTTCATAAGATAAGGTCGTTTGGTTAGTTTGCTAGACCACAATATAACATATGGGAACTTTGTTCCACCGTTAGCTGCTGTAAGTCTATTTAAGGCTTTGATGGTAAAATCTCCCCACAACTCATGCAGATCTGTATAGTTGTAAACGGTGCTTGTACGCTGAATATGTTGAGACCAACATTCTAAGTTTACTTCGTCGCCTCCTAAATGGAATATTTCTGTTTCGCCGCTCAAATCCAAGAGATCTTTGTACAGTTTTTCTAAGATATCATAGACATGAGGATTTTCAGGGTTCAGTTGACCGCAGGGTGGTTCTCCACAATACATACTCCAAGGACGTTCGTTAATACATACTGCCAGTTCTCCTAAACCTGTAATGAAATAGTTAATGTATGTATTTTCACTTATTTAAAATAATTATGTGATCAAAACAATATAGAAAGACTTAAACTCCGTTTAACATAATTTGGGATACCCTGTATAATGTAATACCTATTAAATATTGAATAAAAATATTGTGTTATGAGTAAAATTAGAAAGGAAAAATATCTAACACTGAAAAAGCCCTTCCACAACTTTAATAATTATATTTCTTTAATTAATACACACACATATACAGAGTGTTTTGGAATTTCTTTCTACCAATAGACCTTTTACGGAAAAGATTAGAAAAATTGCTAAAAAACTTCGACAGCAACATCACACTCTTAACAGGGCGTTGCTTCTCACTGTAAAACAGCGCTTCCTGGATCGTATACGCTCAGTTTGAAGAAGAGGGCTGCAGGAATAAGAGACAACAATATATTCCTGAATAAACCCTCTAGTCTATTTCAAGAGCCTGCACCTAAAGTAGATAACCCGTCGCCAGTCTACAGGTTAAAAACTTCTGGAAGGAAATCTATGAGACTGTAAGACCATTAAACGCAGTCACTCCCGCATTGACGAGCTTCACAACTTAATGTCTTAACATGCACATCCAGCGGTATGAAAGTATGCAAATTTTAACGGAGGAGGTGAAAAAAGCCCTTGAAGGTGTCAGGAACTACTCTGCACCTAGCCTAGATGGAATCAATAACTTCTGGTGGAAGAAATTCTCCAGTACCCACCACCATTTAGCTAGAATATTTAATTTTTGGATTAATGAGGGCACACCAATTCCAGAGTTATTCTGTCTAATAAGCTACTCTTAATTAAATCAGTACTTAGACCAATACTAACATAGGGCTGTCCGGTTTTCTGTTCCATGGCACTTGTAACAAGTTACAATATGCCCAAAACAGATGTCTGAGGTTAGCTCTAGGGTGCGATCGCTACGCTAGAATACGAGACATGCATGCTACTACAAATATGCCATACATTAAAGAATTCATAACAGCAACAGCTGAAAACTTCTACGCGCGATGCCTCCCTGATGAGTTGAGGGATAGCATCATCAACATACATCGGGAAGACGGCGTGCGTAGAAAACACGGTCGTCTTCATCAATGTTTGAGCATATACCGACGACAATAACAGGACCCTCGACTGTGCATAACGTACTAAACAACAATTCACTCGATGTAGATACTTGCGAGATCTAGTCGGACGGACGACTGAACGGTAAAGCTAACCGGCGAAGCCACGACCGAGGGCGCCAAGATGACGGTGTAAACAGAATCCATGGATGTTTGCACGAGAAACTAAAAATTTACAGACGAGAATAGAGACAGCCTTCAGCTACCGACAGGACGTGGACTGGGCGCTGCTACTAACTGACTCACAGCAGCGAGTATTACACTGAATAGCCAAATCCCGAAGTCGACTAGTTGTTAACTATAGTCGGACGGAAGACTGCACGGTGACGTCACCATCCAATGCAGAAATTTGCGACTCTGCGAATTCCTGTATTGGATGGGGATGCTACGGTGAAGACTAGGGATTTGACTTTCTCACGTACGTAAACTAAGACGAGACACACTCACATACAAGGACAACCCTGTTTTTTATAACGGTTTTTCAGGGAAAACAGACAGAATTAAAATCATGACAAAAACTCTCACTCAAATCCACTATCGACTCTAGTCATTGAACTAAAAATGTCTTATAATGGTTCTTAAGCAAGGAGAGGACACAGTCAAATAATATTAATTGGTACAAGGGTATAAACACGGCCAAGGTCATGGTCATTACATGGCCTTATCAGTGGAATACTTCCAAACAGCAGACAAGAAGAAATCTATTGTTTATTAATTATACTCATGATACTAAAAATGAAATGTAAATATTGTATATAATAAAAGACTTTTGAAATGAGTGATGATGACGGCCGAGGGCGATCCCGTCCCCGATTTTGGCTCTTCCGGGTGATTTTGCAGGTCAATCGTCCTGTGAATTGTCACAATAACCAAGACCATCGAAAGACCAACGTACACCGCTGATAACCCTGTTTTTTCCTAGCTTTTTCAGGGGACAACGACGAAATTAATCCACGACAAATCTTTAGACTATGACAATTACTGACGACAAAACCACCAAAATCCCTCAATAATGCCTCTCTGGCAAGGAGTGAGGGCTGCTATGTTTAGCCTAACCATTATTTTTTAGCAATGGAATATAAATACGGTGGAAACTCCACCCTTGGCCCAGGCAGCTGCTAGGTCGACTCAAGACCCGTTCCGGGAATTATTTTTGTTTTTATATTTATGTTGTATATATTGATTTTTAAACTTGTAAATAAAGTACTCAACTCAACCAATTCCAGAATGGTTTGTTGAAGGGCGAACAACCCTAATACCGAAAAAGGGCGATTTGAAAGACCCCAAAAACTATAGACCGATCACTTGCCTCAATACTTGTTATAAGATTTTTATACGGATTTTGTATTCCCGAATATTGAGCGCCATTGAACCAGTCAAAAAACGATATTGGAGAGCAGCGTGGTGGAAAGAAGAAACTTGAAGGATGCAAAGAGATGCATAATAATAATTAAAAATTAGAATGAGTCACGACAGCGGGGTTACAGGGACTCCACTCTACCTTTTCGTAAGTATTGTGGTTAAACTAAATCTATGGTTAAAATGTTCTAAAACTAAACAGTACCTAGATAATGGTAAAATACGAACAGTTATTTTCACAATTTAACTTGGACACTTATTGGTAAAATCGACCGAGAACTGGTTTACTCAGCATGCTGTGTCATCTGTCATATAAGAGAATATCTGATAATGAACACAGATGCTATCATCTAACGTCAATCACATTATCTGCCTTATCTCTTAATGGGTAATTTATTTCAGGATGGTGTCTGCCATAAGATAAAAATCATATAACAGAACAGACATGACCACACATACCTAAAACTCTTGCCCCAAATTTACATAAAGAGGCCTACACAGTAATACTGTTAATTCTTAACAATGGAAACATTTCTTTCTTCTGCAGCTAGAAATCTAGAAGGTTTCGAGGCTCGTATTAGTCGGATCTGACCATTTCCTGCAAGTTCAAGATGCAGTATCACTAAATATTGGCCATTGCTGAGGTGGGCTGTAACAAAAGGCTAACCGAATCTGATAGGTTCCATGAGTCAATTCATGAATTTCAGTCTATGTTGGAACTGGAAAATCTTGAAGATCCAAAAAAATCATCCACAAGTGACCAATTGATGCGATTTTCTTCCATGACTCTTTCTATTAAATGAGTTCTAAAACACGATTGGAGAATACATCGTCTTCTGGACCGTTTTCGGTTATAGCTGGAAAGAATGCATTTGAAATTGCACATGATACTTGGAATATGTTTGATAATGTTTCACATGTATAACTGTTAGGAACTACATTCCGTAAGGATCTGAACTTATTTTGTAATCGACCAAACACTGCTTCGACTACCCACCTAGTCGGTGTCCAAACGAGATTCGTTAGCCAGTTGTGCTGTCAGTTACCGTTGACCATTTGATAAGAAATGTGGAATAAAAACGTTTAGACCTATATCACAGCTTATACAATACAGCTCCACAACTCCGTGTCGGCGTCTTTGATCTGGCGGTCGAGAACCAAGCAAGACGGAATGGTGCTATCTCTGTTAGATTAAAGGGAAAAGTCGGGCCCGGATTAAGCAATTTTTTTATTATTGAAAAAATTGAAAACCTTGACGTAATAAGGTTGGTTACATGCCATGTTAAGTAAGTTTTGGGAAATTAAATTTTTAATTTGTTTTTAATCTGTCAAATATAATTAAAAAAATTATTTAAATATAAATATTACGAAAAATAGCACATCTTTCGGATTAGAGGTAAAATAATTTGTATGTGGCTAGTAAAATCCTCGTTAACAAATGTTTTGAGCTAAAACAGTCACTTCACGACAAATTGTGACTTGGATTCTTTTTACACCAAGGGCTTCAATTGTTAAAGAAATGTGTCACGCTCGTGGATGCAAATCAAGTGGTACCCCGTGTCTCTGGCAAGTGTTACTCTTCGCGCAAAGGGTTTATACCTAGATAAACGAATGCTTCGACTGAGGTCTGGGAACTCTATGGTATTTTGGAATTATAAAGAATTTGTGCTTTTATTTTAACAATATTGGTTATATTTAGATGTATTCTTATTAATTGAAATACAGATTTGTAGAAGTAATACTTTAACAGTTTTTATTAATATAATATATTCAATTTTTATCTGACCATACCGAAGTAGGGAATTTTGAAACTTTATAGTAATGTGAAATTTGAATTACAATATTACACGATATTACATAATTAGTACTTAGTTTAGGTAGGTACTAAATTTGTACTTGGAGAAAGTAATATCGATTTTTACAAGAAAACTTGAAAAGTAAATTAATTTAGTTCTTATTTCTGATGTAAAACTTAAACCAAGAAAACAAATAAATTGTAGTTTGTTCAACAAGGGTGGATATGATAGCCATATCACACAAAGACGAAGTTTGAGCACGACGTCGTAGGCGGAGTACTCAATCGTCTGATTGTGATATGAACAATCCACTCGATATGGTCAGTATATTTTTTCTACGACCCACTAACGAAAATCTACAAATTTAAAAAACTATTTTAGGTTATTTAGACAAAATAACTAATTTTAAAATAATTTACGAAGTTGACTAATTTATAAAATAAAATAAACATGAAAAATTAATTAGTCCTCGGCCTAGATTCGATCCCGGGCTTTTCGCATGGAAGGCAGATGTTCTGTCCTCATCTTCACCGAAACTTTCAGGACTTTAGTTTTAATACTCGTAATTAAATTAGTATCATGTAGTTTGATTAAAATTTATTTTTTTTTTAAATGTGGACATAATAAAAACAAAAATGCTATTATTTATCGAGTCTACACAAAAATTTTAATGTATATTTAATATCAATAACTAAAATATATATTGACAATTAGTTTAACAGAATTATCACTTATTTAAAAATTTTTAAATAATAGGAGTTGGGTGACCAAAATATGAACTGTGATTTGTAGATTTAATTTTGTTAAAGTGTTCTCACTACCTAAAATGGATATGAAATATATTCGTAGTTGAACACAATAACATACTTTTTCGTTTTGTAGTATGTGCGTAGATTGGCTAATATCCATGCACAGATTACAAAACGAAAAAGTATGCTATTGCCTTCAATTGAACGAATATATTTCATATCCATTCTAGGTAGTGAGAACACTGCAAAAAATATAAATTCGCCAATCACCGTTCATATTTTGATCAACCGACTGCTATTATTTTTAAAATTTTAAATAAATGACAATTCTGTCAAACTAATTGTCAGTATATTTTTTAGTTATTGAGATTAAACATACAATAAAATAAGTTATTCTTTTGGAAAACGTTAGCATGGATGACTAAAGGGTATTGGGTTAATTAATTCTAAAAGTGTGGTACAAATGTTATTTTTTGTAGCCAATTCTTCAATATTATTTTAAAATATCTTTTCAATATTGAATATTAGTTCTACAAATTCATCATTTGACAGTTGCAGATTTCCAAATGTATCTGAATTGGCGTTATCATATGCCTTTTAAAAGCAATAAAAAGAAAAATCGTCTAATTCAACGTGATCTTTGTTATATTTAAGACAGGTATCGCAGGAGTGGATCCGCAAGGCTTTTATTAAAAGGTAACCACACACATACCTGATAAAATTTTTCTGTAGCAATTCGTTTTTACAATAATTTAGGGTGTTAATAATTTCATCATAAAATAAAATACAAGGTGTTCCATTTAAAAAACATACATTTTAATTTTCCAGGCAAAAACGTGACACCCTGTATATCCAAAGATATTTTTAAAATATGTAGGTATTTTTCAAATCCATATAACTTTTATTTAAAACTTTCTTGCGTGTCTACAACAAAATAATGAACAATAACGCACTAATGAGACACCCTGTATAAATTATATTTTTAACAATGAAAATTTCTTATAATGTAGTACTTATCGGTTTGGGTCCTTGGGAAAACTAAAGAATGTTTTCTTGCAGGTATAAAACCCTTATTAAAACAGCTTTTGACTGCACAAACTCATTCTACTCACAGCTAAAGAGTCACCAAAATAATAACAGTACCTTTAACTCAAACAAAATCAATGAAATTATAGGCTCCACGAAATTATACAATCAACGAAATTATACGCACGACTCAACACCTTGCCTAAGTACGCTTCTGAACGCCAAAACCATCTTTTCCCTTCGAAGGCGGAGCTTAAGCGATGCGCGACGAAATCGACGCAAACCGTTGCCGCCAAGAGAGTGTTTTAGCTGTATTGTATAAGCTGTGCCTATATTTTGGCATAAACCAGTCGAGTCTCTGTATCCTCGGTCATAAATAATATTGTCATTCTCGCGTAATGTTTAGATTATACAAATTAAAATATTTTCATTACATACCTTCTGTTGGTCCCCAAGCCCAACCATTTCCAACATGAGCTGGCGTATCAACCTCTAAAAGAACCCGAATGCCTCTTATCCTTGCAAATTCCACCAGACCTTTTACTTCTTCAGGACTATACGTCATTTCTGGTCCATACGATCCAGTTTTAGCCATTAAAGGAAGGCTAGGAATAACCAAAGGAAAACTTTGGCTATCGCTAACATGCCAGTGAAAAACATTTAGTTTGTTTGAAGCCATTCCAACTAGTACTCTTTTAAGACTCTCGATTGACATGAAATTTCTGGATGTATCGATCATTAATCCTCTATAAGCGAATGCTGGTTTGTCTTGTACAGTGGCGCCTTTAATAACTTTAAGCATACCGCCGCCATTGCTGTAAGGATCCCACCAAATCAGCTGCGAAAGGGTTTCAAGAGCGCAACGCGCTCCAAAATAGGTATTTGCTGTTATATTGGCTCTAATAGTGTCTTTTAAGGATTTTATGATTAAGTTATAACTTTCGTCAGTTTTTAGTTCTAATTTAATAATTTTAGGATTGTGTATAGTGACTTTGATTAAAAATTCAGATAAATCTGTTTTATCTTTCGTATAGTCCGTTCTTTCTATCAAGCTAACAATGTTGTTGTTAAATGAAGTAAATGCTTCTTCTAAATATGCTTTTACTGGTCCAGCAATTTCTGTTTCGAATATAAATTGATTATGATTGAACTTGAGAGCTTTGCTTCCTAAAGTAACGGGTCCTGTTGGCTGCGGCCACAGCTGGGTCGATCCGCAAAGCATGCTGCATGTCGGCAATGATACGGCCTTAACTGGTTCTTTTATGAACCGCCTTTCGCATCGCTGATTGACGCAATCCCATGTCCATTGGGGAGGACTGGAACTCCTGTAACGAACATTAGTTTGTGGTTAATTGTATTGAACACATAATAGTCCAGGATCCGTAAGTAGGGTCGACCTTCACCCATCTGTTTAATAGATAAAACTTATTTTTTATTAAATAAAATATGTTTTTAAATATACCGCAAATGGGTTGCCTAAGAAAATACGGTCACGGCCATTTTTTACTTTCCTTTTTGTGTACAGAAAAGTAAAGTATAAAAATCATGATAAAAGTTGTTTATGATGTCATTATCTATTATTTTGTTTCTATACATGATTTTCCTAAAATGAACCTAATTCGAGATATTTGAGGAAATGTGCAAATTTCAAATTTTGAAGACAATTCAAAAACGGATAAAGAGAAAAACACCAAATTTTAAACTTAAGCTTTAATCCATCCTGCGGTGAGCTGACTAAAGTTTGGGCATAGTTGAAGCATCTGGGGAATACTTTACAGGGTGTCGTTTTTTTTACTTTAAGAAAAAAATAGTCTGTACCATATTTTCTTAGGCAACCCATTTGCGGTATATTTATAAATATATTTTATGTAATAAAAATAAACTTTCATCCATTAAACAGATGGGTGAAGGTCGCCCTTACTTCGGATCTTAGACTATAACTACGTTTGTCTATTTACGATAGTTTACACGTTCTGTAATTAGTTAAAGTTTATCAAGGGTTTTTATGGTTTAGAAAATATTTACATTAAAACTTTGTTAATAGATGAATGGTAAGTGGTTTTCAAGAGTATTAATTACAATTATTATTACAACGGGCGTGTTAAGTGAAATTCAAAAATATTTTTTTCTACAAACTGTCTCAAGATCTAATATAAAAATATTTTTTTTCTAGAAATTTTTTTGAAATTTCCAAAAAATTGGAAGTAAATTTGAAACGCGCGCCAATATAGTTTTTAAACATCGTCATAACGACTCCTAAAATTTGATTGGCTAATTTATAACCTCCCAGAAAACTTAAACGCTTGATGCCTAGGATCGGAGGCTCAAACAGTAGTAAGAAAGCAATGCTAAGTGGAGTAGCTCATTCAGTGCTACTATATGGTGCACCAATATGGGCAGACGCACTGAAAATAAAGAAAAATTGCATCCTACTATAGTCTATTTTTATGTATGAGAGAGTATTAAAATAATAAAGCATTCGTAATCCATAGGCGTACCACTTCTTTTAGTAGACAGTTAAAATATTTTTTGAAGTTATTCCTCGAGTATACACTTATATTTTCACCTAATTAACCTGCTTATAACTTCTAAACAGCTGAAGGTAAAAAGTGCAATTTTTTCTAAAATATTTTATTTTTCCACAAGGTATGTTAAGAACATTGTGTCAAACGGATTATGTAGGTATAAGGGTTTAAACTTTGACTTTTAAACAACGTTACGTTTATAAATAATAATTTTAATATAAAAATTACTTCTTACCTACAAATCCAAATCAGAATCGAAATCAGAAGATGAACTGTCGCAACCAATATTTATAATGAGTGGCTCGATCATTTCATCAGTAATATTGTCCAACTTCCACATTTTCTCTTCTTCTTTAATCGTATGATTTACTGCCTTTTCCCAGTTTTCAGGCTTCACATTATTTACAGCCTCCAAAGACAACTGTTTAACATCACTCATTTAAAAAGAATTATTTTTTCTTGGAACTTCTCCCTTTATCTGTGCCCATATCAGTTCAATCGGGTTTACTTCGCAATGATATGGTGGTGAGTAATAAAACAGCATTTCTAATGCAAAACTAACTACGGTCATTTTAAATATTTTTACAGAATAATCTAAATATTTCCTAAAATTGTAATAAATGTACCTGAGCTATTACAAGTTTTGGGTCTTTTATTAGTCCTTTATAAACATAAGCTGTACAGAACAATAGAAAAAGGTTTGGACAGGCCAGAAGCCCTGTGTATTAAAGATTACATAGCCGTATCTTAAGATTATTTTCAATAAGTACATATTTGCCAATTTTGTTTTATTTTAATTCCAAGAATTTCTTACAGTAATCGAATTATAAGTAGATAAGTACTTCCCAACAAATTTCACCGAAAATGCGATTATAAGTTTTCCATTTAGTAAGGAGGTCCAAGTTGTGTATTCTTGACAGTTTACTAAATGTTGTTTAGTTGCAACTTGCAAGGTGCAGTGTGAATTCTAGTGTGATCATGGAAAATTTGGAAGGGCCGCGTAAACAACAAAAAATCGGTCCTTTAACAGTTAATGAAAAAACATTAATATTTAATTGTTTTAAATCATTTACAGACAAACATTTATGTAAAAGTGTTGATGACACAGTGGAATTAGTTAGTAGTACGCTTGGTGTTGGAAAATCTGCGATTTACAGAGTTGTTAAAGAGAAATGTGGCGAGTTTCAAACAGCACGTAAAGCTCCAGGAAAACCAAAATTTCAATTAGAAAATCTTTTGAAAGAAAGACTTCGAAGGAAAGTACATGCGTTCTTCTTTAGAAAAGAATTTCCGACAGTAGACAAAGTTCTTGCCACGGTTCGAGATGATAAGGATTACCCTGAAATGAGTCAAAGCACACTATGGAAACTTTTAAAAGAAATAGGTTTTCTATGAAAAAAGCATTCCAGAAAGTCTATTTTAATAGAAAGAAGCGATATTGTAGTATGGAGAAGAAATTACCTAAGGACTATAAAAGAAATGAGAAACCAAAGAAGAAATATATTATATTTAGATGAAACATGGATCAACGAGGGACATAAACCAAATAAATTTTGGCAAGATGAAACTGTTACAAGTCGAAGACAGGCTTTTTTAAATAATTTATCTACTGGTTTAAATCCACCATCAGGAAAGGGGCGCAGACTAATAATAGTACACATCGGTAGTTCAAACGGTTTTGTTAAAGGTGGTTTATTGACTTTTGAATCTACTCGTACCGGTGACTACCATGAGGACATGAATGCTGATGTCTTTAAAGAGTGGTTCGAACAAATTATAGATCTTCTTCCTCAGAACTGTATAACAGTAATGGATAATGCAAGTTATCACTCGAGATTTATAGAAAAAATGCCCACAACCAAGTGGTTAAAAAAAGATTTACAGAATTGGCTAAATTCAAAGAATATTAAGTTCCATCCCGGTTCTGTGAGAAAAGAACTGTATCATTTGTGTTCCCTTCATAAAGAGAAATTCAAAAAATATGAAATTGATGAAATTGCAAAAAATCGTGGGATGACGGTGGTTAGATCACCACCATATCATTGCGAAGTAAACCCGATTGAACTGATACGGGCACAGATAAAGGGAGAAGTTTCAAGAAAAAATAATTCTTTTAAAATGAGTGATGTTAAACAGTTGTTTTTGGAGGCTGTAAATAATGTGAAGCCTGAAAACTGGGAAAAGGCAGTAAATCATACGATTAAAGAAGAAGAGAAAATGTGGAAGTTGGACAATATTACTGATGAAATGATCGAGCCACTCATTGTAAATATTGGTTGCGACAGTTCATCTTCTGATTTGGATTTGTAGGTAAGAAGTAGTTTTTATATTAAAATTATTATTTATGAATGTAACGTTGTTTAAAAGTTAAAGTTTAAACCCTTATACCTACATGACCCGTTTGACACAATGTTCTTAACATACCTTGTGGAAAAATAAACATTTTAGAAAAAATTGCACTGTTTTACCTTCAGCTGTTTAGAAGTTATAAGCAGGTTAATTAGGTGAAAATATAAGTGTATATTCGAGGAATAACTTCAAAAAATATTTTAACTATCTACTAAAAGAAGTGATACGCCTATGGATTACGAACGCTTTATTATTTTAATACTTCTCTTACATAAAAATAGACTATACAAAGGAATTAAATGAGGAGATATCCTTCTGGTTATTATTTATTCTTGTGGTATAACTGGATTATTTGCAACCAATTACTGCTCCTTATAATTTCTGTCAAAAAATGCTTGTCATTTTTGAATAGAAACCAACTTATTTCCAAAAAAAAATATTAAAATTAAAATTAAAAAATTTAAACCTACCAAAAACGTTCTAAAATTAGTTTTCTATTGCTATCCTACTCACCATCGGCTAATTCTTATATAACAACACTGACGCGATGAAGGAAAAATACAGACAGCTGATATTAACATTATTCCCTATTTATTTCCATTCTATATTTTCATTTGCCCGCATAACAATAATTTTCCTTAAATTATGCATGTACAGAACAATATGTTTGTCTTATTTGCATATACAATTGTCAATCTATTAATCTTAGATACGAACGACGTTCGTGACTGTTTCATGCATACATTTGCAATGTCTGTTTCATGTGCAGTCAAGTGATATATTCTTATCTGATTGATATCAATAGAGATAACGAAATTTTATGTTTTAGGTTCATATAATACAAATTAGTTAATTTCTTCAGTGTTTTTTATCGAAAACCGATCATACAAGTTAAATTTAATATTGAATCGATTGTTTATAAAGGGCATCTTGTCCCAAAAAGAAAACTTCTGGAAAATAATAAGCATTAGCACTCGAAGACTCTACTTGTCATATTGTTTTGTGTCAGTCTGTCATTTGTCTGCTGTCAATTGTCAAATTTGGGTACACTTGTCACCTGTTATACCAGTGGTCGCCAACCTCTCAATGTGTTGAGCTACTTTGTTAATTTTGGAATAAACAGCGAGCTACCCACACGGAAGCCACGTAACGCAACGTAAATGAAATAATCCACAGTTAATTTATCATTATATGTATTTATTTTACCATTTAATTGGTAATACATAGGTACTAATAATAAACTAATAACAAAATAACTAATATTACTAGTACGTACTTGTTCATAGCTATATTCCTACCTACCAAACGAAGGTGTTTGAAAAATAAACACAAACTTTTATCCAGCCACAACGGCATGTCACGTAAGATTTAAAAGTAGTTAATAATAACAATAAAAAAGTAACGCACTATCATGAACATAAACATTGAAAAATAAAAAAGCACGTTCAATGAGAACGCTGGTTTTTTTAATGTTTGCAGTATAATTTGATACAGCCATTCGAATACAATTATCCAAATGTTCATCTGTAAGTCGATTGTGATATTTGTTCTTAATAAACTTCATATTGGAAAAAGAAGATTCACACAAATAGGTTGAACTGAATAATGCTTTCACTTTCAAGGCAACACGGCATAGAACTGAATATTTGTCTTTACTTACAGTAGGCCAGATACATTTGGTACTTGAGACTAACGATTTTAAGATTAAATCATTTTGAAACTCAATTACTTCCATTTCTGTTGCAGCGATGTCTTCGCCAAAGTTCTGCATAACATAAGTTGCAAACTGTTGGATATCAATTTCCATAAAGGGTGAAACAACAAACTACGCTACTAAAGCCATTTCGTTGAAATCCTTAAAACGATTTTTGAAGTTATTCTTCAGGGTAGAAACTATTTCTACATGATATTTGCTGTCATAGGGTTCTAATGGATTTTCAGATATTTTTTCTAAAAGAATAGGAAAATGCTTGGCATCGCTGTTAATTAGGTTTTGTTCCCAAAACTCCAGCTCTTTGATAAATGCTTTTATATCAGAAATCATTTCCGCTAGTTCTTTGTCTCTCCCCTGAAGCTGCAAATTAAGTTCGTTTAATTTCTCTGTAATGTCCACGAGAAATTCAAAATCTCTAAGCCAGATTGAATTTTCTAGTTCCGAAGTTGGTTCATCGCGTTGTTTGAAAAATTGAACTATGCCAGATAGGACATCATTAAAACGTTTCAGTACCCGTCCTCTACTTAACTATCGAACTTCAGAGTGAAGGAGTAGGTCCCCGTATTGACAGTCAACTTTATCGGCCAAGGTTTTGAATAATCTTCTTTGTAACGCTTGAGCTCTAATCTTGTTCACAATTTTTACCATCAGTTTCATAACGTTGTTTACGGTGTTCTCGAATTGAGGACCACTACCTGCACAGACCAAATAAGTGCACCGAATTGCGGACCGTACTAAGGATTAGGGATTAAGGTGGTAATGAGGGTTCATTGCGTTAACTAGATTACTGAGAGAGATTTTTGTACCTGGAAATATGACACGAATTGAGGAACAAACTTCTCAATAATTGAAGTATCTTATCACTATACCCATTTATAATATTATTATTTGTCTTCTGATGGATTTGCAAAATTTGAAGAAAAGTACGAATTCAGATAAAAATAGATATTTATTGCACAATTTACAATTTATAATTAATTTTTTAAACATATACATATTATTTACATTTAATACACTTTATGATAATTTGATGCGAATTTTACAAAATCTATTCGTTTTATAGAACCATTTTTATATTCTAACATTTTTAAAGTTAACATATTTAATCTTCGTCTAACAATTTTGTTGTTACATTTAACAGACTCCTTAAGGCTGTTAATACGAATATAAGTATCTGTTTGAAAATTGTTCAAAACATTTACAAATAAATACAATGAAGGGTGCATTGAATAGAAATTTGAATTAAATCTAGAATGAAAGGACTCGCATGCATTGGTAGAATTTTCTGTAGTTACAACAGCTTCAGCCCAAATTGTTGGTGGAAATAAAGAATTTTCTTCAATATAATTCTTTACTAAATAGTCAGCTAAATTTACCACAGCTTTATGCATATGATCGGGCTGAAATTCAGCCAAATCCAAAGCAAAACATTCTCCAACTTCTTCGGGTTTTAAAAAAGACAATCCAAAAAGATACCTCATCCATTTTCCAGTTGCACTTTTTTCATCTTGGTATTCTTTAGCCAATCCCAAACTCTGTATTTTTCTGTACCAAGCTTGGCCAAGATGAAACCTACATCCAATGATCTTTGTGGTGGGCCATTGCGCAGAAATTGCTTTGTGAATAGCTAGTTCATAATCAGCTACAATAATTTTTGGAACAAATATTAAATTAGCATTACAACACTTTTCTTTAAGAATAACGAAAAGTCTTTCGTATGTTAAACGAAGTTTATTCGGTAATAAACAAAAAGCTACTGGTATATAATGGCCGTTTTCTACGATATGAAGTGTGAACAACTGTAAAAAATGTTTCGTACAATATCGAAATGTTCCATCAAGATACACTTTGTCACTACTACACAAAAATTTTAAATTAGTATAG
The DNA here is from genome assembly GCA_927349885.1 of Psylliodes chrysocephalus. Lineage (NCBI taxonomy): Eukaryota > Metazoa > Arthropoda > Insecta > Coleoptera > Chrysomelidae > Psylliodes > Psylliodes chrysocephalus. The sequence continues at coordinate 9,098,994 of OV651832.1, forward strand.
CACGAAAATACTACAATATTGTTAATATTATCAGTGGCCAAGAGAAATGGTTCATTTTTAATTGTTGTCAAATTTAATGTTGGTAAAATATCGAAAACATCTGATACATTGCTTGGTAAACGTGCTTGGACTTGACGTCTTTTGTAATACATATTATTTCTTATGTATGTAATGTCTTTTCTTGTCAAAGCGTCCATTGTATCACTGTTTTCCCTTAAAACAGAGTGTATGATTTTCGATGGCCGTTCTGTGATATCTTCTACAGCTTTCCGTTTGCTTGCTACACTCAAAATTTGTCTATTTAATTTCTTTATGTCATTTTCATGATTGTGCACTGTTTCTTTTCGAGAAATTATATTATCTGAACCTAGCGTAAATACTTTTGCGTTACATTTACTTACAGTACAAGTCCAAAACTTTTCACCACTTTTAAGAACCTTTTTTTCACGAAACTTATAATCATCCCACACAAGTAACGACTTTCCCTTTTCACTTAAGATCATTTTAATTTCACTCATTTTTACAAGACTGCTCAAAATAAACTAAACACAAAACACTCACTTCAAATATATATTAGAATTTCGAAAGTAAAGTAATAAAATGCTCGTTAACGCAATGAATCATCATTACAACCTTAATCCCTAATCCGCAATTCAATGCACTTACTATAATTATTTCTCAGAAGCCTGGTCCTCAATTCGTGTCATATTTTCAGGTACAAAAATAAACCCTTCTTAATATTTTCATTTTGGTTCTCAATTCGTGTCTGCCCGTTGTTTAGTTTCAGGAATTTCCACATAATGCTTGCTGATGGATAATGCAGTGGTAACAAAGAAATTGCGGAAAAGTTTCATCTTTACGACATAACGTCACCAGACCCACCATAGCTGGAACGCCATCGGTTGTCAAGCCTACCATTTTCGATATTGGAATTTTCTCGGAAGAAATAATATTTTTTAAATGAGAAAACAACTCCTGTCAAGTAGTGTGTCCTTTCAGTGGAATAAACTTCAAAAGATCTTTAATCGTAAAATCACTAAAAACCATCCTGACGAACACGACATCTGTTGATTCATCCAGTTGAAGTGAAAAATAAACACAGTTATCTAAGTCAGTTCTTAACTGTAAAAAAATATCATTGCTCATTACTTCTACACGTCTCATCACTGTATTAGCAGAAAGTTGCATAGATTTTATAGCTGAAACTATCTCGTCTTTATTTCTAAAGTTGGCAAATAACGAATCAGCAGCTTCTAAAAACGCCTGTTTTATCATTTCCCCGTCTTCATAAGGTTTATTTTTTTGTGCAATTATCTGGGACACACGGTACGATGCTTCAGTTGTAGCCTTGTTTTTGTCGACTGTTCTTAAAAATATTGATTGTTGTCCAATTACCTGCTTTTTTAACTGTTTCAGTTTCTCCTTTCTGGCGGCAGAATGTAGTGGGAATGATTTTTCAGAATTAGAATGTACAGTTTTATGATTTCTCTCAATATTTCCTTTTTTAGCAACGGAGACCGAAGTATTACATAACAAACACACATTTTTATCTTTAACTTCTGTAAAAAAGTATTGTTCTTCCCATTCCGAACGAAAGTGGTATGTCTTTACCTTCTTACAACTGCTTGCCATAATATTATTTTTTGTTGTTCTCTACTAACCCAACCGCTGGACGTTGGTTACGCGTTCAGTTTTAAACTAAGCGCAATGTCGCCGCGCCGTGCGTATTTATCCCGTTCAAAGCAATCCTGATAGTTCTCGAACACTAACGCGCTGGTCCGACTGGTCGGTTCTAGCCGATTCTAGTTTGATGGCGTCAGCGGCAGATCGCTCACCGCAACGTTGTCGCTGTTTATATTTAATATTATGACAATTATATTTTTTGTGGAATTTTCGGAAGCTTCTCTGATTTTTGCAGTTTGTATTTTTTAAATTAAAATCGTTGTGAGAGCTACCAGAATTGCCTCCGCGAGCTACCGGTAGCTCGCGATCGACAGGCTGGTGACCACTGTGTTATGCGGTGTACCGGAATACATGTATTATTTTTATTAATTTTTACAATTGTTTATTAATGTATTACTTTTATCTTGACCTATTGAAGTTCGATGCTTTTACCGCCCCTAAATGTTTATCTATATTATTTGTTATTAACAATTCTATGGTTTATGTGACTGAACCCATACGGAAGATATCAATAACAAAAGACGTTAGTCATGCTTTAATATTAATACATTTTAATTTGTAACGATTGGAAAGTCTCTGAAGATGACTGTATGATGGTGGGTGAGGTTTTCCGGGTTTTCCTCACCTGTAAGTCAAATGGCACCATCAATCATCTTTAAGTCGCCCGGAGCGCCACGGCAAATAATAATAATAGCCGTCCCTTCCCCTACACAAGTCGTTCAGTCGAATTCAGGGGTTGAAATTCACTCGTAAGGGGGTGAATTAGGGAGAGTATTATTATTATTATTATTATTATTGCGCTGAAAGCGCTTAGCCTAATTTTTTAATAAAAATGTTCAATGGTTCACACATTTTTGTACCTTTTCCACTTTTATTTCACCAGTAGTGTGTATAACACTCCCAGTCTAATTATTTATAATTTGTTTCTGATAAACCCTAATATTTCACAATAGGTGACCGAAAAAATACTGTTACGAGCTTTTATATGGACTACACGAAATTCCAGAAACAAATTTTTATTTTTGTTTGTGTTTCCACCCATCAAACTGTCTGGTTGGAATCTCTTTTCTTCACGGTTGCAGAATTTCTCTTTCTGCAATATGTGTATGCCGTCAGTTTGTTTCATAAATATTTATAAGACGTCTTTTTACTTCCGCCATCAAAAATTCATTTTATACACCATCGCCGACTGGCTCTTGCATTTTCACTAATATTAGATTTATGTTGTCCAGTTAATATTGGTGGCAGTTTTTGTTGAAAAATATACATATAGGTACTATTGTAAAAAGTATGAACTCATCTATCAAAAAAAATTTGGAACTAAAAATGTATGAGCTACAAGAACGACAGTTGGCGTATATATATATATAAAATAGAAAAATGCGATTATGACTCAAATATATAGAAAATAACAAAGGTACACAAAATAAGTATTTTTATAAACATCCAAGAGCGTTTTTTTTTAAATATACTGAATATACTGAATTTATTCTCGACAAGCACTTAATAAAGCGCACAAGTCGCCTATATCAGTGATCGCCAACCTGTCGATCGCGAGCTACCGGTAGCTCGCGGAGACAATTCTGGTAGCTCTCACAACGATTTTAATTTAAAAAATACAAACTGCAAAAATCAGAGAAGCTTCCGAAAATTCTACAAAAAAATCTAATTGTCATAATATTAAACATAAACAGCGACAACGTTGCGGCGAGCGATCTGCCGCTGACGACATCAAGCTAGAATCGGCTAGAACCGACCAGCCGGACCAGCGCGTTAGTGTTCGAGAACGATCAGGATTGCTTTGAACGGTATAAATACGCACGGCGCGGCGACATTGCGCTTAGTTTAAAACTGAACGTGTAACCAACGTCCAGCGGTTGGGTTAGTAGAGAACACCAAAAAAATAATATTATGGCAAGCAGTTGTAAGAAGGTAAAGACATACCACTTTCATTCGGAATGGGAAGAACAATACTTTTTTACAGAAGTTTAAGATAAAAATGTGTGTTTGTTATGTAATACTTCGTTTTCCGTTATTAAAAAAGGAAATATTGAGAGACATCATAAAACTGTACATTCTAATTTTTAAAAATCATTGCCACTATATTCTGCCGCCAGAAAGGAGAAACTGAAACAGTTAAAAAAGCAGTTAATTGGACAAAAATCAATATTTTTAAGAACAGTCGACAAAAATAAGGCTGTAACTGAAGCATCGTAACGTGTGTCCCAGATAATTGCACAAAAAAAGAAACCTTATGAAGACGGGGAAATGATAAAACAGGCGTTTTTAGAAGCTGCTGATTCGTTATTTTCCAACTTTAGAAATAAAGACGAGATAGTTTCAGCTATAAAATCTATGCAACTTTCTGCTAATACAGTAATGAGACGTGTAGAAGTAATGAGCAATGATATTTTTTTACAGTTAAGAACTGACTTAGATAACTGTGTTTATTTTTCACTTCGACTGGATGAATCACAGATGTGGTTGACACTGCCCAGATGGCTGTGTTCGTCAGGATGGTTTTTAGTGATTTTACGATTAAAGATCTTTTGAAGTTTATTCCACTGAAAGGACACACTACTGTACAGGAGTTGTTTTCTCATTTAAAAAATATTATTTCTTCCGAGAAAATTCCAATATCGAAAATGGTAGGCTTGACAACCGATGGCGCTCCAGCTATGGTGGGTTGTGATAAGGGTCTGGTGGCGTTATGTCGTAAAGATGAAACTTTTCCGCAATTTCTTTGTTACCATTGCATTATCCATCAGCAAGCATTATGTGGAAATTTCCTGAAACTAAACAACGTTATGAAACTGGTGGTAAAAATTGTGAACAAGATTAGAGCTCAAGCGTTACAAACAACGCGATGAACCGACTCCGGAACTAGAAAATTCAATCTAGCTTAAAGATTTTGGTTTTCTCGTGGACATTAGAGAGAAATTAAACGAACTTAATTTGCAGCTTCAGGGGAGAGGCAAAGAACTAGCGGAAATGATTTCTGAAATAAAAGCATTTATCAAAAAGCTGGAGTTTTGGGAACAAAACCTAATTAACAGCGAGGCCAAGCATTTTCCTATTCTTTCAGAAAAAATATCTCAAAATCCATTAGAATCCTATGACAGCAAATATCATGTAGAAATAGTTTCTACCCTGAAGAATAACTTCAAAAATCGTTTTAAGGATTTCAACGAAATGGCTTTAGTAGCGCAGTTTGTTGTTTCACCCTTTATGGAAATTGATATCCAACAGTTTGCAACTTGTGTTATGCAGAACTTTGGCGAAGACATCGCTGCAACAGAAATGGAAGTAATTGAGTTTCAAAATGATTTAGCCTTAAAATCGTTAGTC
>OV651832.1:9104524-9129524 GCA_927349885.1 Psylliodes chrysocephalus
ATTTCATTGAGAATTTAATAAAGATATGATTGTTTTTTAATATATCTGCTATTAGAAATGTTCTGAAAAATATTGTGCCTTTACCGCCCATACTTACTTGTATTGCAACATGGTCGTTAAAAGCAAATACAGGTACCTATGTATTGTTGTTATCCCATAGAGCACAAACAAATTTCGGAAATATTTGCAATGTTGTATAAATATTACAAAACATTTTTGACATATGCCTGAAGCGTAAAAATGTCTTCTAAATATAATATTTCACAGTAATATTTCTGAATTGGAAATTTGAAATCTTTTAGAAATATTAAATAGTAATATTTCAGAAATGTATTCTAGTTTTTTTTTCTAATATATTATTAGACTAAAAAAAAGACATTTAAAAATATACATGTTTATTGAAAATACACAAAACTCAAACATTGATTCTTAAACAAACAAATAAATAAATAAATATGTTTTGAAGAATATTTAATAAAATATAGAAGCGAATTGCTTCATTTCGACCAATTCCTTTAAATGTACTAATTTGAAACCACTAGGTTTTTTTTTAATAAATGCTCCAAGTAAAGAAACATTTACGATTATTATAATCTAATCATTACAATCAATTAGCAATTTTATTTTTACCTAACTTATCTAGGAATGAAAAACTTCATAAACTAAGATTCTACTCACTATATAGTGTACTTTAGAGTCTAATTATTTAGTTACACTACCGTTAACGTATAACACTTAACCGCACTATACTCTGTTTTGATCTAACATCACTGAACTAACTTAAAAGGCCTGCTTCTCTTGAGTCTTCTTATTAGATTGGCATTGTTGAGGAGCTAGATAATCTCAAGGTTTCCATGTTGGAACAGTCGTTGGTGACTACTGACAAATTTTTGTATTGTATTTTCAACAGTCTCCACTTTAAGGTCCCTATGAAGTCAGTATTACGGCAGTACCAGGATGCATCGACGATGTTCATTAATACTTTATTCTGGAAACGTTGAATAACTTGGGACACAGCCACAAAGCTGTGCTTTGCTTCATTTCCACCAATTCCTTTAAATTCACTAATCTGAAACAAAAAATAGGATTTTTACAAATTATTTGATTAGGAATAGTTTTATTAATATTGTTTTAAATTACCTATAATAAAACAATACTGTCTAAACAAAACATGAAGATCCAAGTATTATTTATGTAGTTTTGTTACCTTAATTTCTAAAGACATATTCTGCTTCCCATATGACAAGTTCACAACGCATGAATATCAAAAACCAACAACTTAATTACTCAAATCTATAATTATTCAGAATATAGGCTTGTTTTTTGTTTTTGCTAGAGATTTTTGAATTGTAAACTTATGTCAAAAACAAAGAAGTAGAGAGGGTAGAACGATAAAGTACCGTCTGCGCATACATCACGAGTGTAGAAATTATGCGTGATTCAACCTTCCACTCTTATACATGTAAATGACAAGGAGAGGTTGCCCTAAAGCACTGTAAACAAATTCCAGGATTGGCTCTGTTCAGCGATTATGTTCATGTTCAGCTCTGTTGTTTGTTTGTTTTGTGGCTGTTGTAAGCTTTTTTGGCGTCAATTCTTTGTTATCTTGCGTATATTTGTGATTTTTTATGCTTTTATTTCAATTTAGTATTAAATTATACTTGTTAATTATTTTCCGATGCACTATTTTATAATTGTTGCACAAAATGTTGTTAAACCGTCCCTGAATTTTGTTTACAAAATGTGCAAAACGAAATTGTGCATAGTGTCTAGACTTTTTCATTGACAGTTATCATTCTACCCCTCTCCACTTCATTGGTCAAAAATCGAAATTGTACACTGACACTTTTACGTTCGATTCCATTCACGAGGTTCTTCCGTTCGTCCCACTGGTGTAGGAATGAACTACACCAACGTACACTAAACCTTTCGTTCGGCCCGGTGTAAAATCCACTAAACCTTCCTGTCGGCGATGTGGTGTCCACTGGTGGATATTTCTCCGCCAGCTATTTAGCAGGAGTGAATTACACTCGAAATGTGTATAATGAATAAGGAGGGAAGTAAACTAAGGTAAATAAGGTGGTGTACCTGGTGTAATTTACACTGGTGGGCACTGCACCAACAGCCAACGAAAGAACCTATACGACGACTAATTAATCTTCTTTTTTCCAGTTTTCGATGTAAGACGGTGTACTGATTGGTCGCGAATGGCGCCAAATTTAAACGTTACTATTTTATTAATTTTAATGTATACGATTTAACGAATCGTAGACTTTTTGAGCAAAAGAAAGCCTGTTATATACCAGATTTTACATAAATATTTAGCAACTTCAAATAATACAACATTTCTACCTTCTTTCAAAAGTGCGTACAACAGTACAACCACATAACTGATTGTATTATTGTACAACTGATTGTATTGTACAACTAGGAACAACACTGGTTGTTTCTACCTGGGGGGCTATTTTCAAAGTATGGGAGCACTCATTTCTCTCAAGATTCTCATCAGAAATGTCATACCTCAATGTGGAAATGTTGTTTTTAAAGGCATCGAGGATTAAAATTCTTAGGAAGATTTTAATTCTCTCTAAATAAACCGAGAGAAACAGTCAGTGAATTCACACTGGCCCTAAGAGCCCTAAAAATACGGTTTTACGTTGACGTATGACATTTCTCTTGAGATAAATGAATTCTCTCGAGTTTGAAAATAGCCCCCCTGGGGCCCGATTCTGGACATCGTAAGAATTGATTCTCCTGAGAATTAATTCTCACAAAAAAATTATCTTGATATAATGGCGTAACACAATTTTCGGTACCATTAGGAATACACGCATTTTACTCATTTGACGTGTTGGCAGAACCATGGTGGAAAAAATTCAGGTGAAGTGGTAAGCGGTACGAAATTTGTTCATTCTTGCACATGACGTCATCTTCGGAGCATATTTTTGTTCTGCCTATGTCTACAATGTTAAAAAGCGACTTTTAAAGTTATTCTAATATTTTCCTGGTAGTGTTTAGAAGTTTATAGATACAGTGTGTCTACTTAAGTTGGAACCATATGGAAAACATTTTTATTATTGATTTTAGTAAAAAAAGTTATTCTTGATAAAAAGTCCCGCATGACCCAAAACCTAAAATACAGTCATCACATATCAAATTTTTCAAGCCGTATACGAGGTTTGTCAAAAAATATGAATTTTGCTCGAGAGTAAAGTACGTTTATTTTTGACAAAATCAAAAATTTTCATTAAGAAAAGTTGATTAGAATTGAATATTACATTCAAATATGCAATTACACCGATCTATCTGAAAAAACAGATTTTCTTATTTTTTATAAACTCTACACTCATCTACACATTGATTGTAAATATCTGAAAACGTTATAAATTACGTTAGCTACTATAAACATGATACGCTTTCCTTTTGTTGAAGAATTTAGCAAATTTCTTAATGAAAATTTTCAATTTTGTAAAAAAAATAAACGTACTTTACTCTTGAGCAAAATTCATATTTTTTGACAAACCTCGTATACGGCTTGAAAAATTTGATATCTGATGACTGTATTTTAAGTTTTGGATCATGCAGGACTTTTTATCAAGAATAACTTTTTTTCCTAAAATCAATAATAAAAATGTTTTCCATATGGTTCCAACTTAAGTAGACACACTGTATATTTAACTTAATATTTAATATCATTTCTATATATCAATAGGCCTGTTAAGAAATTATTGGTACGTATTATTAAATTAATTTCTAATTAAGTTGGTAGTGTAATTGATATAAAGTTAGGTTATGTAACATTTTTGTTGTATTTTAAAGATAAAAAAAAATAGTTTCTATTCATTGTTATTTTAATATATCATTATTATTATTATATTATTGGTACATTAAAATCTACTATATTTTAGGGTGTGTAGTTACTAACAAAATGCCAGGTTGTGCAGTGTTTGGCAGCAAGAACTATTCAAGGAAAACAAAGGGAACAAATATTAAGTATTTTGGATTTCCGAAAACAGATATAGCCAAAGCCTGGGTCAACGGTTGCGGGTGAAAAGATACAATTAATTTGAAAAATGGTATGATTTTTGCAAACCTCTTAATTTGAATATGATTCAATTTATGTCTTGTTTCTTTTTTAAGCTTGTATTTGTTCCATACATTTTTCGAAGGATAGTTTTGAAATACCCTTACGACAGAGGCTATTAAACTACTCCACTAAGACTGGCAGAAACTTAAAACAAACGGCAGTTCTTACTGAAAATCTCCGATTAAAAAAAAGACAATTGTCTGCAGAAAGTGACGATAGATTAAGAAGGCAGGCAAAAAGATATCGACAAACATTTATTGAGAGCTTTGTTAATATTTCGGGGCATTCCAGACAATTGTCAACTGCAGACCAGGACAAGGAGAATCAAAGTTTGGAAACAGACACTCAAAATACATTGGTATCATCAGAACTAGAAACGTATGTACAAATTTACCTTATTAACAAAAAATGTGGCTTTGAAAAGAAAATTACACAACTTAGCATGTACTAATTAACATTACAATCATTTCAAAACAATTTTTTTATTAAATATTAAATTTTGAAGTGATAATTGCTTTTATTTCAATATTAACTGTGTTATTGTTTCAGTTGTGAACACCGAAATGAAATCATTTTTTTAGAGAAAACTATTAAGAGTCTTCGTGAAGAACTAAACAAAATTACTGAAAAATGCAACAAATCAAATATAGAAATACTTTCATTGAAAGAAGAAATTAGCCAGTTGAAAAATAATTCTCAAGTGGAAATTCAGGAAAGTAAAGTAAATGTTTCACTCCGGGTCAAATAAATGTTTTATGCAATGAAAATAAAAAAAGAATTCGTAGAAGTTCGGATGACATAGCATCCACAATCTTCCTAAGAAGCATTCATCCTAAGGCTTATAGATTTTAAGAACTGTTCATTATCCTTTACCTGGGTTTACTACCTTAAGAGACTGGGCTAAATGTTTAAATTTAGAACAAGAAATATACATTATAAAGTGTTAAGCAAGATAAAGAAGTAAACATTATGTATCAACCATTTTTAAACATAAATAAATCAATTTAAAATAACACCTCTGTGCTTTTTATTAAAATAAAGTATGTTTTGCCAAGTGTTTCTATTTATTAAATACATAAAGGGGTTTACCAGCACCCAATCATACAAGAAAGTAATTGATCTGTGCATACAAGTTACTGATGGCCATGTTTGATGACTAATTTAAAATTAAATTATTACATTTATAATCTATAAAAGTGACTACATACTTTCAAACTGATTATTTAAGAAAATTGGCGACTAAAAAAATATACTGATCATAATTCATTTCAACTTAATTTTATTGTTCAGCATTCGTTAACATTATACACAAGTTTATTTGAATCGATTCAAAATTATTTATTGTTGAAGAATTAATTACATTCTTATTAACAAAGATAGATAACATAAGTTAAAATTCAAAGCTCAAAAGAAAAGAAACAAACAAAATATTCATAAATGAAATTTTTTATTTTAAAATTTTTTAAATTCTAATATCAAGACAAAATATAATATAAAAACAAAAATGCATAACCTAAGTACAAATATAACAATCGAGAAATATATATATATATATATATACAGGAGTATACACATAAATTAAAATGAACTACTTAATTCAAGGAATCACATAAAAATTTATCCACTTTGTAGTATACCTTTTTGAGCAAGAGTTTCTTGCTTTTTAAACATATTTAATGAGTCAGCACTTCCTATTATTAATTAATTGGCAAGAGGTTAAACATTTTTCCACTATACACAATACAATAAGGGACCCTACATATTTCAGTTTCACATTTAAATTAGTTATTTGTATATGCCTTTAATTAGTTCCAGTTTTTATCCCTACTGAGCCACTAAAACTTTTTAATGGTAATGTCTCTGTAAGTTTAGGTACGTTTTGGCTGTCATCTTGATCTCAATCTATCAGATAGTGCTAGGTATGAATATTTAAATCCTAGATGTAACATCCTCTTCCAAGTTTTGTTATGGAAAAATTCAGTTTCAGATGAACACTATTTTTTTACGCCAAAGAGAAACTATATTAAGCTGTTATTTTCTTCTAAATATATTTTCAGTTTTATAATGATTATAGAACTAGGAAATAAAAATTAAACTTCTTGACAATCATTACAAAATGTAAACAAAACCATGGAATGGCACATGGAGGAAAGATTATTGAATGGCATGGCAGTGGCAATATATACCAAAGAAGTAGAGATGGTAGAAATAAGGTACCGTCTGCGCATCCATCACGAGTGTAGAAATTATGCGTGATTCAGCCTTCCACTCTTACACACGTAAATGACAAGGAGAGGTTGCCCTAAAGCACTGTAAACAAATTCCAGGATCTACTTTATTCAGCGATTATGTTCGCAAGCTCTGTCTTTTGTTTGTGTTTTGGCTGTTGTTAGCTTTTTTGGCGTCAATTCTTTGTTATATTGCTTATATTTGTGATTTTTTATGCTTTTATTCCGATTTAGTATTAAATTATACTTGTTAATTATTTTTCGATGCACTATTTTATAATTGCTGCACAAATGTTGTTAAACCGTCCCTGAATCTTGTTTACAAAATGTGCTAAACGAAATTGTGTATAGTGTCCAGACTTTTTCATTGACAGTTATCATTCTACCCCTCTCCACTTCATTGGGCAATACCGATGTTGACGTCATAAAACCTGCGCACCGCTTCACGTATCCATAGCCTGTATCCTTACACCATGATTAATAGCCCAAGAGCCCACTGCAAATTTTTACCGTCATCTGATAACGAAATGTAATATACCCCCAAAAGCAAGGAAAATCATTGTACTTTACCAAATGACACCTATGCCAATCCCAATCCTGAGCGAAGTGGCTTAAAAAAATTATTTTATATTAAAAAAATCACATAAGGCATGACAGCGCTAATTTTGTTTGCCCTTAAAGGTTTCCAGAAAATAACATTCAAATAAATCTTGATATATATCGTTAAAGGGAAACATTATCTTCCTCTTAACATCGCACAAAAACATTATCCACGATTAGTAGATAAAAATCATTAAAAATATGAATCAATGTTTGCTGATTTAAAAATTTATTTGCATGCCCATTGTTGTGATTTATTTTTACAGGTTGCCATAGAAACGACAAAAAAAACTACTATGATTATGGTTTAAAATCAAGAGTTTATAATAATTATTGACTATCTCTGCAAATGGTTTATACAATGCCATCCTTCTTCCTTTCATCCTCTGTGCTTTCATACATGAACATGTTTTAAAAGGTAGGTAAAAATATTAGTAATTCAGGTTTAAAAGCTAGGTTCACAATGAATTAGGATTGTAATTTTCAGGGAAAACACAATTGTCGTTGTCATGTCTTATATGTGATTTTCTGAATATAAAATATTTTTTTTTAACCACTTTGCTCAGGATAGGGATTGACACAGGTGTAATTTGGTAAAGTATAATGTTGTTACATGCCTTTGGAGCATATTTCGTTTCGTTATCAGATGACGGTCGAAATTTGCAGTGGGCTCTCATACTATAAAGGCATATACAAATAACTAATTTAAATGTGAAACTGAAATATGTAGTGTCCCTTATTGTATTGTGTATAGTGGAAAAATGTTTAACCTCTTGCCAATTAATTAATAATAGGAAGTGCTGACTCATTAAATATGTTTAAAAAGCAAGAAACTCTTGCTCAAAAAGGTATACTACAAAGTGGATAAATTTTTCTGTGATTCCTTGAATTAAGTAGTTCATTTTAATTTATGTGTATACTCCTGTATATATATATATTTCTCGATTGTTATATTTGTACTTAGGTTATGCATTTTTGTTTTTATATTATATTTTGTCTTGATATTAGAATTTAAAAAATTTTAAAATAAAAAATTTCATTTATGAATATTTTGTTTGTTTCTTTTCTTTTGAGCTTTGAATTTTAACTTATGTTATCTATCTTTGTTAATAAGAATGTAATTAATTCTTCAACAATAAATAATTTTGAATCGATTCAAATAAACTTGTGTATAATGTTAACGAATGCTGAACAATAAAATTAAGTTGAAATGAATTATGATCAGTATATTTTTTTAGTCGCCAATTTTCTTAAATAATCAGTTTGAAAGTATGTAGTCACTTTTATAGATTATAAATGTAATAATTTAATTTTAAATTAGTCATCAAACATGGCCATCAGTAACTTGTATGCACATATCAATTACTTTCTTGTATGGTTGGGTGCTGGTAAACCCCTTTATGTATTTAATAAATAGAAACACTTGGCAAAACATAACTTTATTTTAATAAAAAGCACAGAGGTGTTATTTTAAATTGATTTATTTATGTTTAAAAATGGTTGATACATAATGTTTACTTCTTTATCTTGCTTAACACTTTATAATGTATATTTCTTGTTCTAAATTTAAACATTTAGCCCAGTCTCTTAAGGTAGTAAACCCAGGTAAAGGATAATGAACAGTTCTTAAAATCTATAAGCCTTAGGATGAATGCTTCTTAGGGAGATTGTGGATGCTATGTCATCCGAACTTCTACGAATTCTTTTTTTATTTTCATTGCATAAAACATTTATTTGACCCGGAGTGAAACATTTACTTTACTTTCCTGAATTTCCACTAGAGAATTATTTTTCAACTGGCTAATTTCTTCTTTCAATGAAAGTATTTCTATATTTGATTTGTTGTATTTTTCAGTAATTTTGTTTAGTTCTTCACGAAGACTCTTAATAGTTTTCTCTAAAAAAATGATTTCATTTCGGTGTTCACAACTGAAACAATAACACAGTTAATATTGAAATAAAAGCAATTATCACTTCAAAATTTAATATTTAATAAAAAAATTGTTTTGAAATGATTGTAATGTTAATTAGTACATGCTAAGTTGTGTAATTTTCTTTTCAAAGCCACATTTTTTGTTAATAAGGTAAATTTGTACATACGTTTCTAGTTCTGATGATACCAATGTATTTTGAGTGTCTGTTTCCAAACTTTGATTCTCCTTGTCCTGGTCTGCAGTTGACAATTGTCTGGAATGCCCCGAAATATTAACAAAGCTCTCAATAAATGTTTGTCGATATCTTTTTGCCTGCCTTCTTAATCTATCGTCACTTTCTGCAGACAATTGTCTTTTTTTTAATCGGAGATTTTCAGTAGGAACTGCCGTTTGTTTTAAGTTTCTGCCAGTCTTAGTGGAGTAGTTTAATAGCCTCTGTTGTAAGGGTATTTCAAAACTATCCTTCGAAAAATGTATGGAACAAATACAAGCTTAAAAAAGAAACAAGACATAAATTGAATCATATTCAAATTAAGAGGTTTGCAAAAATCATACCATTTTTCAAATTAATTGTATCTTTTCACCCGCAACCGTTGACCCAGGCTTTGGCTATATCTGTTTTCGGAAATCCAAAATACTTAATATTTGTTCCCTTTGTTTTCCTTGAATAGTTCGTGCTGCCAAACACTGCACAACCTGACATTTTGTTAGTAACTACACACCCTAAAATATAGTAGATTTTAATGTACCAATAATATAATAATAATAATGATATATTAAAATAACAATGAATAGAAACTATTTTTTTTTATCTTTAAAATACAACAAAAATGTTACATAACCTAACTTTATATCAATTACACTACCAACTTAATTAGAAATTAATTTAATAATACGTACCAATAATTTCTTAACAGGCCTATTGATATATAGAAATGATATTAAATATTAAGATAAATATACAGTGTGTCTACTTAAGTTGGAACCATATGGAAAACATTTTTATTATTGATTTTAGGAAAAAAAGTTATTCTTGATAAAAAGTCCTGCATGATCCAAAACTTAAAATACAGTCATCAGATATCAAATTTTTCAAGCCGTATACGAGGTTTGTCAAAAAATATGAATTTTGCTCAAGAGTAAAGTACGTTAATTTTTTTACAAAATTGAAAATTTTCATTAAGAAATTTGCTAAATTCTTCAACAAAAGGAAAGCGTATCATGTTTATAGTAGCTAACGTAATTTATAACGTTTTCAGATATTTACAATCAATGTGTAGATGAGTGTAGAGTTTATAAAAAATAAGAAAATCTGTTTTTTCAGATAGA
Organism: Psylliodes chrysocephalus; assembly: GCA_927349885.1. NCBI lineage: Eukaryota > Metazoa > Arthropoda > Insecta > Coleoptera > Chrysomelidae > Psylliodes > Psylliodes chrysocephalus. The sequence continues at coordinate 9,114,703 of OV651832.1, forward strand.
TCGGTGTAATTGCATATTTGAATGTAATATTCAATTCTAATCAACTTTTCTTAATGAAAATTTTTGATTTTGTCAAAAATAAACGTACTTTACTCTCGAGCAAAATTCATATTTTTTGACGGCTTAAAAAATTTGATATGTGATGACTGTATTTTAGGTTTTGGGTCATGCGGGACTTTTTATCAAGAATAACTTTTTTTACTAAAATCAATAATAAAAATGTTTTCCATATGGTTCCAACTTAAGTAAACACACTGTATCTATAAACTTCTAAACACTACCAGGAAAATATTAGAATAACTTTAAAAGTCGCTTTTTAACATTGTAGACATAGGCAGAACAAAAATATGCTCCGAAGATGACGTCATGTGCAAGAATGAACAAATTTCGTACCGCTTACCACTTCACCTGAATTTTTTCCACTATGGTTCTGCCAACACGTCAAATGAGTAAAATGCGTGTATTCCTAATGGTACCGAAAATTGTGTTACGCCATTATATCAAGATAATTTTTTTGTGAGAATTAATTCTCAGGAGAATCAATTCTTACGATGTCCAGAATCGGGCCCCAGGGGGGCTATTTTCAAACTCGAGAGAATTCATTTCTCTCAAGAGAAATGTCATACGTCAACGTAAAACCGTATTTTTAGGGCTCTTAGGGCCAGTGTGAATTCACTGACTGTTTCTCTCGGTTTATTTAGAGAGAATTAAAATCTTCCTAAGAATTTTAATCCTCGATGCCTTTAAAAACAACATTTCCACATTGACGTATGACATTTCTGATGAGAATCTTGAGAGAAATGAGTGCTCCCATACTTTGAAAATAGCCCCCCAGGTAGAAACAACCAGTGTTGTTCCTAGTTGTACAATACAATCAGTTGTACAATAATACAATCAGTTATGTGGTTGTACTGTTGTACGCACTTTTGAAAGAAGGTAGAAATGTTGTATTATTTGAAGTTGCTAAATATTTATGTAAAATCTGGTATATAACAGGCTTTATTTTGCTCAAAAAGTCTACGATTCGTTAAATCGTATACATTAAAATTAATAAAATAGTAACGTTTAAATTTGGCGCCATTCGCGACCAATCAGTACACCGTCTTATATCGAAAACTGAAAAAAAGAAGATTAATTAGTCGTCGTATAGGTTCTTTCGTTGGCTGTTGGTGCAGTGCCCACCAGTGTAAATTACACCAGGTACACCACCTTATTTACCTTAGTTTACTTCCCTCCTTATTCCTTATACACATTTCGAGTGTAATTCACTCCTGCTAAATAGCTTGTGGAGAAATATCCACCAGTGGACACCACATCGCCGACAGGAAGGTTTAGTGGATTTTACACCGGGCCGAACGAAAGGTTTAGTGTACGTTGGTGTAGTTCATTCCTACAGCAGTGGGACGAACGGAAGAACCTCGTGAATGGAATCGAACGTAAAAGTGTCAGTGTACAATTTCGATTTTTGACATAACTTTACAATTCAAAAATCTCTAGCAAAAACAAAAAACAAGGCTATATTCTGAATAATTATAGATTTGAGTAATTAAGTTGTTGGTTTTTGATATTCATGCGTTGTGAACTTGTCATATGGGAAGCAGAATATGTCTTTAGAAATTAAGGTAACAAAACTACATAAATAATACTTGGATCTTCATGTTTTGTTTAGACAGTATTGTTTTATTATAGTTAATTTAAAACAATATTAATAAAACTATTCCTAATCAAATAATTTGTAAAAATCCTATTTTTTGTTTCAGATTAGTGAATTTAAAGGAATTGGTGGAAATGAAGCAAAGCACAGCTTTGTGGCTGTGTCCCAAGTTATTCAACGTTTCCAGAATAAAGTATTAATGAACATCGTCGATGCATCCTGGTACTGCCGTAATACTGACTTCATAGGGACCTTAAAGTGGAGACTGTTGAAAATACAATACAAAAATTTGTCAGTAGTCACCAACGACTGTTCCAACATGGAAACCTTGAGATTATCTAGCTCCTCAACAATGCCAATCTAATAAGAAGACTCAAGAGAAGCAGGCCTTTTAAGTTAGTTCAGTGATGTTAGATCAAAACAGAGTATAGTGCGGTTAAGTGTTATACGTTAACGGTAGTGTAACTAAATAATTAGACTCTAAAGTACACTATATAGTGAGTAGAATCTTAGTTTATGAAGTTTTTCATTCCTAGATAAGTTAGGTAAAAATAAAATTGCTAATTGATTGTAATGATTAGATTATAATAATCGTAAATGTTTCTTTACTTGGAGCATTTATTAAAAAAAAACCTAGTGGTTTCAAATTAGTACATTTAAAGGAATTGGTCGAAATGAAGCAATTCGCTTCTATATTTTATTAAATATTCTTCAAAACATATTTATTTATTTATTTGTTTGTTTAAGAATCAATGTTTGAGTTTTGTGTATTTTCAATAAACATGTATATTTTTAAATGTCTTTTTTTTAGTCTAATAATATATTAGAAAAAAAAACTAGAATACATTTCTGAAATATTACTATTTAATATTTCTAAAAGATTTCAAATTTCCAATTCAGAAATATTACTGTGAAATATTATATTTAGAAGACATTTTTACGCTTCAGGCATATGTCAAAAATGTTTTGTAATATTTATACAACATTGCAAATATTTCCGAAATTTGTTTGTGCTCTATGGGATAACAACAATACATAGGTACCTGTATTTGCTTTTAACGACCATGTTGCAATACAAGTAAGTATGGGCGGTAAAGGCACAATATTTTTCAGAACATTTCTAATAGCAGATATATTAAAAAACAATCATATCTTTATTAAATTCTCAATGAAATACCTACATATATATGAAAAATACCAATGCATCTACAAAATGAGAACAATAATTTTTTATTGATCCCTTATCTACAGGACAAGTCAAAATATTTAAATATAAATATACAAACACAACTTAAACATAATTGACTATTTATATGTACTATCTTCATAATATTAATTAGGTACTCCATTTTTACTGCACTGATTATTGTAACATTACTATCTTAGTGTAGTAGAACCACTGGGAAAATGTGGTATCCTAGTGCACATTGTGATTCAAGTAGCAAATACATAAAAAGTACAAAAATTAAAATTAGGTTGATGAGCTAAAATAAAAGATGTCACAATATTAAAATTAGGTTGATGACCGAAAAGCACATATTTCTCAACAAACATTTTTTTCTCTGGGTCAGCATCACTGGATTGTTGACAATCCTACACAAATAGTACACATAATGCAGATTGCTCAATATTGAATCATTGATTCTCTGCCCAACTGCATAAATTTTAATACACTAAGATTCCATTTGTATAATTTAATTTATTAGCCCATCGTCTTAGAGAAGACAACCCAGGATGTGGAAAATATAATTGCTGTTTTACATACGTATATGTCTTTTTGCTGTAATATTTCAAGGTAAAAGCAATGCAGCTTCTTCAAATGTCCAGTCAACACGTTTCTTTATAGTTTTGTCTTTTCGTTATCAATAAGTTCATTTGATTTTTAGTAGAAACATTTTTCTTGGCCTTTATACAGTGCTTCGTTTTGTTTGAATAGTCTCTGATATTTGCTTTAATAAAAATTTAATTGATTTATTTGTTTTTAATGTTTAAATAGCAAAATGGAGACTGGAACTAAAAACTTTGGCAGGCTTTGACTTTGTAATGTAGGCTCATTAATATTTTATCTTGTGACGTTTTAATTTTAATATGTTTTTAACCCTTGACAAATATCAACGCTTTTTTAAGAAAAATAATAAATGTTCAGTTTTTTCGATTCCATCAATATTGTAATCCAGTATTTTTTTATTACTGCACAAGCACTGTCAACATTATTTCTACTTTGCTATTATAAAATAAAACAATTTGAAAAAAATCGACTTCTTTATTTATTTATAATATATAAACAATAAAGGATTCATTAATGTAAGCAACTAACCTATTAGTTTTTTTAGGGAAACAAATATACACAAATAAAAGCATAAATTATAACTTTGTTTATGCATAATGAGTGATTTTACTGCAAAATATAGAGTATTCATAAGGAATGGGAAATACGAAGTGATTTACAAAAAATGTTTCTCAAGTAAATTGTATTTTTTTAAATGACTGGATTTAAACAATTGGCATTTGTAGTTATTTTGGACTAGTATCTCTGGCAGTCAGGGACTATAGAAACATTTTTTGTGGATAACTTGTTAATAAGCTTACATTTTAATTGTTTAAGAGAAGGGCAGCTTTTTATTTTAACTACAACTGGTAAATTATAATCAATTAAACCCATAAAAAAGTTTCATATATAGCATTATTACTTATCTAGTTCAAATGCAATCATTTAAAACACATAAATGTAATAAGAAAGTAAAAATAAGATGGAGTAATCTTTTTGTCTACTTAAAGATAAGAATCATTGCCAGCAATGTTTTCTACTGATATCCAATTCAAAATTGTTAACAGTGATATTGCTTTACAAAGTACATAATACTTGTTTTAAATTATAGATCAAGATTTGCAAAATATTTATCATTAGTTCTATACATATTTTATTTTATTCAGTTCTTAAAAAGGTCAAAAAAAATGCAAAATTAGGTTTCCATTTCACTGTTTGTGCAAAACCTCTTTGATCAATGGGTGTTTTAAATTAGTTAAAGCAGCCATAGTTTAAAAAATTACTATAATTAAACAGCTGAACTGCAATTAAAACTCAAAATTTTATAGAAAAATATATATATATTTACCAAGTTTAATGATATTGTAACAAATAGGTATAAGAACATACTTCTGATGTTTCCTCGATTGTCTTTGAACTGCAGAAGATACTTCGGTACAGTATAAAATAATTTTACAAATTGCGAATGTGCTGATGTAATTTGGCAAACAAGATCTATTTTTTGACGGTTTAGGTATTTTAGATCAATTTTACAAATTACACATAATAAAATAAATGAGTGAATGTGACCACTACATTTGTTATAGTTGCTGTCAAAACATTAAATCTACACTCCAGATCAGTTCTGCCTCAATTTCATTAAAGTTATGATTTACTACTTAGTTATTAAGTATATTAGTATTACAGAAGACTATTACCTTCCATTTCCTAAATCTTGCAGAAGAAAGTAAACTTTCAAATAACTTTCGATTAGGTATATATTTACCTAGTGTACTTACTCTATTATTATTACTATTAAATAAAAAATATATTTTTCTTCAAGTGGATCAAAATGCTATCGTTCTAATGAACACAACAATAAAGTACAGATTTTACTCTCTAGTAACAATAACTTTCACAGATAACTTTTATTATGTATGTCTCACTTGCTTCTCTTGTAGATGGACCAAGCATTGGTTCTCTTGTACTTCTAGAAGGAACAGCCATTAGTTCAACTTGTGAATAATATTAAATTACTTTTACTTTCAAAATCAGGCCAGACTGAACGAATCGGGCTTTGAAAGAGTTAGAGGTTAAGTTTCCTCAAATCGCTGGAAAATATGTAATTTCCTCAATAGAATATCATGTAAATTCCTTAAATTTTGCATAAATATCCTAAAAAAAAATATACGAAATAGATGTAATAACATATAAAGTAAAGGTTATCACGGTCAGAAGCTAAATATGTTAAATAATTAAATTGCTTCCAATTTCCAAATCACACTTTATAGTTTTATTTATTCAAATAAATGTTCCTTTTTTATCATCCTATGCTTTGACATGACATACCTCACACCTTGTTTAGTGAAAGCCGCCAAATTTAAAAATATTACATATTTATATTACATTATAACAACAGATTAGGGCCATATATATATGCATTACGTTATAACGACAGATTAGGGCCAGATATATATAAATTATATTGTAACGACAGATTAGGGCCATATGCGGTTTGGCAACGCTGTATGGACTCAATGTGTCGGTAGCGTGCCTAAACATATATATAGCTCCTCCCACTTTGAAATGGACTTGAAGGTAGCGGTTTAGGTATATATATATATATATATATATATATATATACATCTTTATATCCTTTCTGAGCCAATTGTAGTTTCATACAAAACTGCTCCACTAGGAAAACAATGAGTTTTCGTCTATTTGTCCGCATATATATGTTAGTTCTTATAAAACTTTCCTAATTTTGCAAAATATACAACAAAAAAACAATTTTTAGCAAAAAAGTTTATACAAAATAAATAACACAATCTTGAACCAAACGTCTTGTACCATCTTGAGCCATTTATATAATTTAGACAAAATAAATAACACATTCCTGAACCAAACGTCTTTTGCTATCTTGAACCATTTATATAATTAAGACAAAATAAAAAACACTTTTCTGAACCAAACGTCTTGTACTATCTTGAACCATTTATGTTTACAACTAAAAAGCAATTATGGTCCACAGGATATTTTAACACGTTGACTGCCTACATTTCATATTCAGATAATACTTCTTCATGTAAAACTCATTTTAACGTATTTTATATTTCTAATTTCAATTTATAGTTCACTGTAAGAAGTATTTTAATTTATTTTCGTAAAGATTTCAGAGGCATTTAAAATTATTTTATAATTTTCAAAATTGAACAATCCAATCTTGAACATTTTTCTGTTTCTGGTTTTTCTAGATTAGCTTTTGAGGTGATGTTTATTAAAAAACGAATATATAATTTAAGAGTCTGTTTTGACATGAATAGAAAATAGTAGGGTGAAAGGGGTAAATGTAATCTAATTTATAATAAGTTAATTTATCATAAGTTAAATTTTTATTCAAAATAAGTTACGAAGAACATATTTTGTATTCAATTTAAATTTATTTTAAATTATTTTAATTTATTTTATTTTTTTAATTTAAATTTATATGAATTTATTCCAATGTATTTGAATTTATTTAAATTTATTTAAATTTATCTAAATTTATTTAAATTTATTTAAATTTATTTAAATTTATTTAAATTTATTTAAATTTATTTAAATTTATTTAAATTTATTTAAATTTATTTAAATTTATTTAAATTTATTTAAATTTATTTAAATTTATTTAAATTTATTTAAATTTATTTAAATTTATTTAAATTTATTTAAATTTATTTAAATTTATTTAAATTTATTTAAATTTATTTAAATTTATTTAAATTTATTTAAATTTATTTAAATTTATTTAAATTTATTTAAATTTATTTAAATTTATTTAAATTTATTTAAATTTATTTAAATTTATTTAAATTTATTCAAATTTATTTAAATTTTAAATTTATTTAAATTTATTTAAATTTATTTAAATTTATTTAAATTTATTTAAATTTATTTAAATTTATTTAAATTTATTTAAATTTATTTAAATTTATATAAATTTATTTAAATTTATTTAAATTTATTTAAATTTATTTAAATTTATTTAAATTTATTTAAATTTATTTAAATTTATTTAAATTTATTTAAATTTATTTAAATTTATTTAAATTTATTTAAATTTATTTAAATTTATTTAAATTTATTTAAATTTATTTAAATTTATTTAAATTTATTTAAATTTATTTAAATTTATTTAAATTTATTTAAATTTATTTAAATTTATTTAAATTTATTTAAATTTATTTAAATTTATTTAAATTTATTTAAATTTATTTAAATTTATTTAAATTTATTTAAATTTATTTAAATTTATTTAAATTTATTTAAATTTATTTAAATTTATTTAAATTTATTTAAATTTATTTAAATTTATTTAAATTTATATAAATTTATTTAAATTTATTTATTGTTGTATTTTTATTTATTTTTATTAATTTTTATTTATTTTTATTAATTTTTATTTATTTATATTTATTTTTATTTATTTTTATTTATTTTTATTTATTTTTATTTATTTTTATTTATTTTTATTTATTTTTATTTCTTTTTGTTTATTTTTATTTATTTTTATTTATTTTTATTTATTTTTATTTATTTTTATTTATTTATTTTTATTTATTTTTATTTATTTTTATTTATTTTTATTTATTTTTATTTCAATTTAATTTCATTTATTTATTTATTTATTTTTAATTATTTTTGTTTATTTTAATTTATTTTTATTATTATTTTTACGATATTCCCATACAAACTTTCACCCCACACTGTCCCCTTAAAATACAAAAACCCCTATGCACGTCATTATTTATTTATGATGAGTGGTACCAATTTCAATTTTTAAGTTCCTACCTAAAAAATCGATACTTCTATTCAAACTTTCCTTTTCTTCCGTTTCGCTCTTAAAATGTGAAAACCCAAAACCGTGAAATACGTCGCTATTAATTAAATTGTAATTCAAATTTTATTGTTTTTAACTTTAAAGAACCAGTTACCTACTTTTATAAAAAGTTTTCCCTTCTTAAATTTGAAGTCTCCAAAAATATTTTCTTAGGGGATATTTACGTTATTAAATAAATCTATGTTTTAAATTTCAGCTTTCTAGACTTGGCAGTTTTGGCTCTGCGTTGATAGATCAGCTAGTCCGTCAGGACTAACTATTTTATATATTTAGATGACAGATTTCGTCTTTGAAATAAGCAATAAGCGGTAAAAATAGTGGGTATATGTATAAGTACTACACAATGTATTATTTTCTATTGTATTAAATTCCGCTACGGGTTTCAACACATTCACGCAGAAGCATTTTACTTGACATATTGTACACTTTTTTGGCAGATTATAATAATTTCGATTAGTTTTGGTATTTTATATTTTTTTAATAACAATCTAATAGACAAAGCAGTCTATTTTTTATGACAAAATCTACAGGATAAGCGGTCCATTTTCTATGAAAATATCTACTAATAAGCGGCACGAACTATTTTACGAAAGGTTCATAACTTTTTAAGGCGATCCCTAAGGACCGCCATGGTCTTGTACTTGTACAATGTTTTCACAGCGGTCCACATGGACCGATTTGGTCATTAACGTGTTCAAATATTGTAAGCCGCTAAAAGAATCTAATAATATTCCGCTACGGCTGCATACAAGCAATGGTTCAGGATTGTTGTTATACAGATATACAAATCGAGGCGACTAGAGCGCCACCATCCCAGAATGCGGAAAATGTTGGAACTAAAGATTGGAGTTTCGTCCAAATCTGAGCCATTTTCAAATTTATTCCAGGCAGTCTACAGGGTATTTTAAAGTGTTTTATAAGGGTCTCCCATCCTGAACCACATATACGGCTCAGGTTTGATCGGATGGTTCAGGATATTACTGTCGAATATAGACGATTGGTTCAAGAAGATACTAAGGCGCTATATATATATATATATATATATATATATATATATAGATTCGTCCTGCCGACGTTGTGACATCATGTCGCAAAAATTTTGCTATCTTTATAACATCCGTCTGCGATGTGACATCCAAATTCGGATGTCACAACGTTTTTGGGGTTCAAACATCATAAAGTAGGTTTAAAAGGGCGCCAAAAAAATTTCAGCTGGATGTCATAATGCTTAATTTTCAATTTTATGTATATATTTAGTTCCAGTGTATAGATGCGAAGGTGGCGCTCGCGTCAGTTGGTTTTGTATATTTTGTATATTAAATATTTCAGTCCCTCGACTGTATAACATCCACCATTAAGTATATTAGAATTTACTCACTCGACTGTCTGACATCCAACATTCAGTATATTAAAACTTACTCACCAGACTATCTGACATCCACCATAGAATATATTAGAACTTTACACACTAGGTTATGTGACATCCAAAAAATTTATTTTAGATATATTTGGATTTTCATTTTAAGATCTATTTTATGTTAACACATAAGCTGCCAAAATTTTTTTTTGGGTTTCGCATGAAGCCAACAAGTTTCTTAAATGCATTCACTCTCTGAGACTATTTAATAAATATTTATTATATGCATCTATATTGATACAAGGTGTATCAACAATGGGTGAGTGAACGATGACTAATTTATATTAAAAGAAATCACACGATATTAAATTAAAATATATTAAAATAAAATAAAATAAATTAAAATAAATTAAAATAAATTAAAATAAATTAAAATAAATTAAAATAAATTAAAATAAATTAAAATAAATTAAAATAAATTAAAATAAATTAAAATAAATTAAAATAAATTAAAAATAAATTAAAATAAATTAAAATAAATTAAAATAAATTAAAATAAATTAAAATAAATTAAAATAAATTAAAATAAATTAAAATAAATTAAAATAAATTAAAATAAATTAAAATAAATTAAAATAAATTAAAATAAATTAAAATAAATTAAAATAAATTAAAATAAATTAAAATAAATTAAAATAAATTAAAATAAATTAAATTAAAATAAATTAAAATAATTTAAAATAAATTAAAATAAATTAAATTAAATTAAAATAAATTAAAATAAATTAAAATAAATTAAAATAAATTAAAATAAATTAAAATAAATTAAAATAAATTAAAATAAATTAAAATAAATTAAAATAAATTAAAATAAATTAAAATAAATTAAATTAAAATAAATTAAAATAAATTAAAATAAATTAAAATAAATTAAAATAAATTAAAATAAATTAAAATAAATTAAAATAAATTTAACATGTTGAGTACATTGTGGCATTTAACGGATGCCTCACTGCTTGTCAATTTAAATCAATTTAAATCCATTTAAATAAATTTAAATCAATTTAAATAAATTTAAATCAATTTAAATCAATTTAAATCAATTTAAATCAATTTAAATCAATTTAAATCAATTTAAATCAATTTAAATCAATTTAAATCAATTTAAATCAATTTAAATCAATTTAAATCAATTTAAATCAATTTAAATCAATTTAAATCAATTTAAATCAATTTAAATCAATTTAAATCAATTTAAATCAATTTAAATCAATTTAAATCAATTTAAATCAATTTAAATCAATTTAAATCAATTTAAATCAATTTAAATCAATTTAAATCAATTTAAATCAATTTAAATCAATTTAAATCAATTTAAATCAATTTAAATCAATTTAAATCAATTTAAATCAATTTAAATCAATTTAAATCAATTTAAATCAATTTAAATCAATTTAAATCAATTTAAATCAATTTAAATCAATTTAAATCAATTTAAATCAATTTAAATCAATTTAAATCAATTTAAATCAATTTAAATCAATTTAAATCAATTTAAATCAATTTAAATCAATTTAAATCAATTTAAATCAATTTAAATCAATTTAAATCAATTTAAATCAATTTAAATCAATTTAAATCAATTTAAATCAATTTAAATCAATTTAAATCAATTTAAATCAATTTAAATCAATTTAAATCAATTTAAATCAATTTAAATCAATTTAAATCAATTTAAATCAATTTAAATCAATTTAAATCAATTTAAATCAATTTAAATCAAAGTTAATAAAAAAAATTAAATAAATTATAACATAGATTAAAATAAATAGTTAGCACTTCTTACGGCTCGACCTAACATAAAAAATATGATGAGCTAACTTATAAAAACGACAAATTTAGATTTCCTGACACCTTAACAGCCTAGTCCTCCACTTTAACTCCAATTTCGACTGCAAACGATCGTATTTCGTGCATCGTCGGTGCCTTGCTGTTTAGAGTTGTCTTAATAGTATGTTCAAGTAGCGATAAATATTGATGTACGCGGATTTTATTTGTCTTTTTTATTTTAGAGTGAATTAATCTACGAAGTTTTACTTCACTCTTTTTTTATTACTTAGTTTTTTTATGCTACTGATATTATTCCAAATAACCTTACTTAATGATTCTTTCGTCATTTATAACCGAGATACAGGTAGTTTTATTAACTTTGCCAATTTCTTTTTTGTTTCATAACTTACTAACCACCCTTACATGTTATTGAAATTTGGCAGATGTATTCTCTACAACTTACCATAATCTATTAACGTATTAATAAGAAACAAAATGCAGTTCCATCTTTTCAAAAAAATTTAAAAATTTGTCTATCCTTATAAGAACACACTACAAGTCGTTAAATTTGTATCCATATTTGGAAAAAGCACAAAAAAAATAATTATATGTTTTTAATTTTTACTACATGATTTTATTACTAAAATTAACTGTTTTTATATTATTTTTAAACCAAGCATATTTTTTAAAAGTTACATGTTATGCGTGTACACTACAATAAAATGTACTTACAAGTCCATATTTATGACCAAATATAATCATTACTTTTTAATTAATCACTGCATGCCGTACCAACATCATAATTGCTAGACTCTAGGCAAAATTGATTCAAAGCATTGCTTTTGGTAGGTACTGATAGGCACAGATATATAAAAGTACCAACATAATATATAGCTTTTAAAAATTCAGTTGGAATTAAATTATCCTCATTATAACGTATTGAAGTTACTTAAAAGCCCCTTTAGTTTCATTTTTTATCTCCAAAATGCTCAAAAATAAAAATTTAAACGTTATATTTTAGCAGTAAAATCATTGTACAATAACATGACTAATTTTACTTTTTTCTGGTATCTTTAAATATGGAAACGAACTTAACTAATTTAGAAATGTACTTTTTTGTGTAACTCGAAAGTAATAATTTGAAGTTAAAAATGTTTGTAGTAAAATACATTCACCGACCTAAAATTTGATCCATTCAAAATAATGATTTATATAAAAATGCTCTCACTTTCAAAGGCTTATTTATTTGAAGTTTTTAGCAACTTTTAGATAAAATACTGTAGTTTTGAGACTATTATTCGGACTACTAAAAGTAATTTAGTACTCGCCGGATATACGGGGGGGGGGGGGGGAAGAAAACAATTTTTTCCTCTACTTTTGACACACCCTGTAGGTTAATTCTGCTAGTAGATCTGCATACAATTAACTTTATCAAGAAGACTGATTTGTTACCAACACTTTTTTTTATTTACCCCGATATCTTAATTTTTTTGTGAAATGTGACGGTTTAAAGAAAATGCTACATTTTAGAAACGGTCATAATTTAAATGACGGTACAGAATAAACTACAAAATAAGTAGAGTGCTGTGGCCAACTCACAATACGACAACTGTCAAATATTCGTTAGTTGGCAATTGCAGTTTAATTATTATTCATTATCAGCATAATATCATGGTTTTAACGCTTACTGATGCAACATGAGCAGTTGCTCTGGTACAAGACGGTAGGACTCAGTATTATACTTCTAGAATATTGGGTGTTACAAGGTGTAGCGTCCAGAGAGTTGTACAAGGTTTTAATGAAACTGGTAATTTTTCGAGACGAAGAGAATCTGGCAGACGACGTTCTACAAATGTTCGAGATGATCGTTTTATGACATTAAATGTTTTGCGAGAAAGAAATACTACTGCTGTCATGGCTCGAAACCGTTTAGAAGAAGTACGTCAACTAGCTGTTAACGAAATAACGATTCGAAGGCGATTACGAGAACATGGATTACGTTCCAGAAGACCTGCAACTGGTCCAGAGTTACTTAGGAATCACAGAACAGCACGTCTTCGATTTGCCAGGGAGCATTAACATTGGAATATCGATGAATGGAGTAAGATTTTATTTTCTGACGAGTCAAGGTTTTGTTTAACGAATATACCGAAAAAAAGGCGAAAGGTTTGACCAAGCAAATTTTTCCACAAGACTCAGTTATGAAGGAGGATCGGTAATGGTTTGGGGCGGCATAAGCATGGAAGCTCGTACTGATTTAGTCATTGTTGGCGGCGGAGTAATGACAGCTTACCGATATATTCGTGATGTGCTAGATCCATATGTAATTCCATTTGCACCATTTATAGGAAATGAATTCATGTTTATGCATGACAACGCTCGACCACATATTGCGAGGATTGTATCTCAATATTTGGACGAAACAGAAATTCAGAGGATGAACTGGCCATCACGTAGCCCAGACCTCAATCCAATTGAGCACGTCTGGGACATGATGGGCAGACGAGTTCATAACCGAGTTCCTTCTCCAAGTATTTTAAATTTTTTGAGAGATGCTTTGATCCAAGAATGGGATCAGATTGACCAGATGAAGATTCGATATCTAATAGAGGGTATGCCATGACGCATTGAGGCAGTTATTCGCGCTCATGGGGAAAAAACCCGTTATTAATTTGTAATAATTATTAGTTTATTTGTTGTTTGAGTTGTTTATAAAATTATGTATTACTCTGCTAAAACTGAATAAAAATATTAAGAATGTTGCATTTTCTTTAAACCGTCACATTTCACAAACAAATTAAGATATGGTGGTAAATAAAAAAACAAAATGTTGGAAACAAATTAGTCTTCTTGAGAAAGTTAATTGTGTGCAGATCTGCTAGCAGAATTAACCTACAGGGTGTGTCAAAAGTAGAGGAAAAAATTGTTTTCTTTTCCCCCCTATATATCCGGCGAGTACTAAATTACTTTTAGATGTCCGAATAATAATGTTAAAACTACAGTATTTTATCTAAATCTAAATCAGCCTCCGCATTTGAAAGTTAGAGCATTTTTAAATAAATCATTATTTTGAATGGATCGAATTTTAAGTCGGTGAGTGTAGTCTATGCGCAAAAATAATAAACACCGCTGGATTTATGTTTTGGGTACTTCTCAGGTAATTTTAGGTTAGGTTTGCAAACTGGTCGTGTTAATGCACTTGAAACTGGAGAATCAACCATATAAGGTCGATAGATACTTAAAGTAGTTCCAACGAACATGTAAAAGATATTAGCAGGAGGCCGGCGATAACTTGCTTAGGTGGTGATTTTATTGGGTAAAGGGTAAAACTATTGGGAAAGGGAGAACCTGTACC
>OV651832.1:9130024-9147353 GCA_927349885.1 Psylliodes chrysocephalus
CACCGAAAATGCGATTATAGGTTTTCCATTTAGTAAGGAGGTCCAAGTTGTGTATTCTTGACAGTTTACTAAATGTCTTTTAGTTGCAACTTACAAGGTGCAGTGTGAATTCTAGTGTGATCATGGAAAATTTGGAAGGGCCGCGTAAACGACAAAAAATCGGTCCTTTAACAGTTAATGAAAAAACATTAATATTTAATTGTGTCAGTGTCAGACAAACATTTATGTAAAAGTGTTGATGACACAGTGGAATTAGTTAGTAGTACGCTTGGTGGTGGGAAATCTACGATTTACAGAGTTATTAAAGAAGAGAAATATGGCGAGTTTCAAACAGCACGTAAAGCTCCAGGAAAACCAAAATTTCAATTAGAAAATCTTTTGAAAGAAAGACTTCGAAGGAAAGTGCATGCGTTCTTCTTTAGAAAAGAATTTCCGACAGTAGACAAAGTTCTTGCCACGGTTCGAGATGATAAGGATTACCCTGAAATGAGTCGAAGCACACTATGGAAACTTTTAAAAGAAATAGGTTTTCTATGGAAAAAGCATTCCAGAAAGTCTATTTTAATAGAAAGAAGCGATATTGTAGTATGGAGAAGAAATTATCTAAGGACTATAAAAGAAATGAGAAACCAAAGAAGAAATATATTTTATTTAGATGAAACATGGATCAACGAGGGATATAAACCAAATAAATTTTGGCAAGATGAAACTGTTACAAGTCGAAGACAGGCTTTTTTAAATAATTTATCCACTGGTTTAAATCCACCATCAGGAAAGGGGCGCAGACTAATAATAGTACACATCGGTAGTTCAAACGGTTTTGTTAAAGGTGGTTTATTGACTTTTGAATCTACTTGTACCGGTGACTACCATAAGGACATGAATGCTGATGCCTTTAAAGAGTGGTTCGAACAAATTATAGATGTTCTTCCTCAGAACTGTATAATAGTAATGGATAATGCAAGTTATCACTCGAGACTTATAGAAAAAATGCCCACAACCAAGTGGTTAAAAAAAGATTTACAGAATTGGCTAAATTCAAAGAATATTAAGTTCCATCCCGGTTCTGTGAGAAAAGAACTGTTTCATTTGTGTTCCCTTCATAAAGAAAAATTCAAAAAATATGAAATTGATGAAATTGCAAAAAATCGTGGGATGACGGTGGTTAGATCACCACCATATCATTGCGAAGGAAACCCGATTGAACTGATATGGGCACAGATAAAGGGAGAAGTTTCAAGAAAAAATAATTCTTTTAAAATGAGTGATGTTAAATAGTTGTTTTTGGAGGCTGTAAATAACGTGAAGCCTGAAAACTGGGAAAAGACAATAAATCATACGATTAAAGAAGAAGAGAAAATGTGGAAGTTGGACAATATTACTGATGAAATGACCGAGATACTCATTGTAAATATTGGTTGCGACAGTTCATCTTCTGATTTCGATTCTGATTTGGATTTGTAGGTAAGAAGTAGTTTTTATATTAAAATTATTATTTATGAACGTAACGTTGTTTAAAAGTCAAAGTTTAAACCCTTATACCTACATAACCCGTTTGACACAATGTTCTTAACATACCTTGTGGAAAAATAAAACATTTTAGAAAAAATTGCACTTTTTTACCTTCAGCTGTTTAGAAGTTATAAGCAGGTTAATTAGGTGAAAATATAAGTGTATACTCGAGGAATAACTTCAAAAAATATTTTAACTGTCTACCAAAAGAAGTGGTACGCCTATGGATTACGAACGCTTTATTATTTTAATACTCTCTCATACATAAAAATAGACTATAATAGGTTTTTTTTGTGCCATAGAAAAGAATCTCCCACTGGTGAGGTAAATAGTATAAAAATATGACTATAAAAGGTATGGTCATACTAGTGAGGTAAGTGTCATAAAAATTAGATCTCACTGGTGGGGTAGAGTTATAAAATGTAAAAATGTATGTCCCCCTGGTGGGGTTAGTTTTATAAAATTAGATTCCGCTAGTAGGGTTAATGCCATATATGTTAGGTTCCGCTGGTGGGGTTAGAAGACGTATTTGTCATACGAGGTAAATTTGTATGCCTATATGAGGCCATATGGGTGTCTATGTAAGACGTCTTTATCTATTAGAGACTTGAATAGGTGTAAAACTTTGATATATATGAAGGGTTGTTAGTGAAGTGAATTAAGTAGGTACTTATCAATATGTTTAAAGAAATGTTTGAAGTTAATGCCTATAGGAGGACGAATGAATAGTTAAAGTTTGATACCTATAAAGGTATATTTGAGAATAACACGATTTGAATAACTGTTTTTAATTTGATACCTAAAAAGGTATATGTATACAGGGTGTTATTGAAATACACGTACATATTAAAACTGGGTATTGCGCAGATCCCCACTGAATGTAGAAAAATATTATTTTTTAAAAATACCCCTTATTAAGGGAGTTATTAATTTTTGAAAATTAATTCTAAAACAAACGTACTTCACTGATATGTTGAGGATAACCTATATAAATTAGGTTTATTTACCTATTTTAAACATCAACAGTAATTAATATGCAAGTTTTTGTTAGATGATAAGAAAACTAGTCTTGTAAGAAATAACCATGTTGCCAAGATTTTCGAATTCATTTCTATTTCCGAAGACTGGTTTTTACTACCCTCGTTATCAAAAAACTAGAATATTTGATAAATGATTGTTTTTAAACTATAGATTTTTGAAACTATAGATTATTAAAATTTTAGTTGATTTACGAATCTGGCTAACACGAAAGCGTCATTTCCAAGTTGGTAAAAAGTGTTGTTACGATTACTTTTAAATATTTTTTTACGATGCCACTATTTACGAATATTGAACTAACGGATATAGTGCTGGTTTATGGGGCAGCTGGAGAAAATTCTCGGCAAGCACAAATCCTGTATCGCGAACGGTTTCCAAATCGGAGAATTCCGGACTGTCGTACGTTTATTTCAACTGTTCAGCATCTAAGAGACCATGGAAAATTTGAGAGTGTCAATGCAGATCGAGGGAGAACAAGAACACAAAGAACATTGGCGGCCGAAGAAGAAATATTGGAAGCTGTTGAAAACCGGCCTCAATTAAGTTGTAGAAGACTAGGTCTTGAAATTGGAGTGTCCCCATTTGTTGTGTGGCGGACACTTAAAGAACAAGGTTTACATCCTTATCACATCCAAAAAGTCCAGGCCTTATATCCAGGTGATGAAGAAAAGAGAGTGGAGTTTTGTGAATGGATGATTCAAAAATGTGTTGATATTCCTGATTTTCTAAAAATATTATTGTATACTGACGAGGCTTCATTCACTCGTGATGGCGTGTTCAATATGCACAATACGCATATTTGGAGTGATGAAAATCCTCACGCCATTAGGGAAACTGGGCATCAAAGAAAATTTTCAATAAATGTTTGGGCTGGCATAATAGATCAGTATTTAATCGGGCCTTATGTTCTCCCGAACAGATTAAATGGGCCAGGATATCTCCACTTTTTAGAAGATATTTTGCCAGTACTCCTAGAAGAGATACCGTTACAATTAAGGCAACGGATGTGGTACCTACTAGATGGCGCTCCTCCTCACTTTGATTTAAACGTACGGCAGTTTTTGAACATTAGATTTCCTCAAAAGTGGATAGGCAGAAATGGACCTACTAAGTGGCCTCCGAGATCTCCGGACTTAAATCCATGCGATTTCTTTTTGTGGGGTCACATGAAACAACTGGTTTATAATGAACCTATTAATAGTGTTGAACAATTAACCAATAAAGTTAATGCGGTAGCCGAGGAACTACGACAAAATCCAAGACTAATTTCTAATGTTCAAAGTTCGTTGGAAAGACGATTGCAAGTGTGTGTAAATAATAATGGACGGCATTTTGAACAATTACTGTAATAAACTTTATTTTGAATTAATTGGTTTTGCTACGGCAACAGTGCAATTTCTATGGGTAAGTTCAATTTCGATTTATTTTACTTCTTTAAATATGGAAACTAGTAGGTCGGAAAAGGGGACTCTTCCCCAATATTTAAATTTTAGAATTTGAAGTTAAAATTGGTGCCAATCTTTTTTGGTCATTACATACTATTCCCCATTTTAATATGTACGTGTATTTCAATAACACCCTGTATATGTCAAAGTAACTTATTTAGTTTTAATAGTGCTTCTTGCACATATATGTATATAATTATTGCAGACTAAAAGGTCTAGGTCCTAGTCCTTTATCTGTAATCTTTTGGCAATGAAATGTCATTTTTTTACATTATTAATTTTCAGTTTAAATATTGTAGGCTCTACCGGTTTTTTTTTTATTCAAAATTTTTTTCTTTAAACATTGTGTATTTTATTAATAATAACCGATTTAAGATAAAACTAACAAGTCAATATGGTTACCTAATCTATTCATTCCATGGCTATAATGACCTCTATAGTCTGCTTCTAATAAATTATCTGCCACTGTTTCAGCATTCTTTTGGTTCGCTCCAACAGCCTTTAGACAATCTACCATAAAACGACGGGCTTCTTCCAACGGGGTTATTTTTGGTTTTCCTGAAATTTACAATAAATTTACATTTAAAGCCATAGGCACTATAGATAAACAACACAGGAAAAAACATATTCACTCAAATGTCGAAATACAATAGAAATGATTGTAGTTTTCGCAGTGTAGTTTCAATGGATAGTTTATTCAGGGTGCTGCACCGAAAACGAAACAGATCGCATATCTTGAAGAGACATTTTTGAGAAAATGCAAAAAGGTCGATTTTTATTTCAAAGGGGACATTTTTCGATCATATCCTCAACTATACTACATCCTTCCCCACCCCTCTGTCACTATTACCAATAAAATTGAAATAGGGAAAGTACTAAGTGTGACACATCATTGAAAAAGTAATTTTATAAGGAATTTGACTGTGTGAGATGTGACAGTTCAAATAAGCGTATTATCATGTGAAAGCCAAATTTAAAAATTTAATGCATAATTACCTTTGGAATAAAATTGAACTTACTACGCCTATGTTTTCGTAAAATAAATATAAAGGTTTTTATTTTCATAACTACCAGGTCTGTTTTTTAGTTTAGCGTCATTGATACTTCAAGTCTATTAGCGAGTAAAACATAAAAATGGTTTATTCTATTCAGGAGAGAGTAGAAATTGTTGAATGTTATTTAAAAAATCTGATGTGTCCAACACATGACTTTCCTATCTAGTTATTACAGGCTTTTTCCGTTTATTGTGTACAACCTATTGCAGCATCACTATAAATGTTTAGAGGATAAACTAAATATATACATTTTACACATACATCTACCGCGAAACATTTTTCTATAGATATTCATTGAAAATGAAAATACTGAAAAATTTAAATTTAGCACTTTTCCTACAATTTTTCCATTACGGTCCATTTAAAAAAAATCATGTATGAACAAATATTATAGAGATCGATATCGCAAACAACTTTTATTTCAACAATCAGAATTTTGCACATTTTGTCAAATTTCTCGAATACGGACCATTTCAGGAAATTTTTACATAAGGCAAAAATTATAGATAATAATATTAGAAGTAACTTTTATTTGAACAATTTTCTTCTCCAAACATAAATAACAGATATATTCCATAAAATATATAAACGGCCTCCCATAAAGTACCCCCCCAGATGTTCCGACTTTGTCCAAAATCTAATCATTTCACGTCAGGCCGAAATAAAGTTTAAAATTTATTGATTTTTTCTTTATCCGTTTTTGAGTTTTCTTCAAATTTCGAAATTTACACATTTTCCCAAATATCTCGAATACGGTCCATTTTAGAGAAATTATTTATGGGACAAAAATTATAGAGAATTATATTACAAACAACTTTTGTTTGAACAATTTTTATAAAAAAAAATATTTTTTTACATTTTGTCAAATTTCTCGAATACGGACCATTTTAGGAAAATTTTGTGAATAACAAAAATTATAGATAATAAAATAAGAAGTAACTTTTATTTAAAAAATTTTCTTCCCCAAACGTAAATAACAGATATATTCTATAAAATATAAAAATGACCACCTATAAAGTACCCCCCAGATGTTCCGACTCTGCCCAAAATCTAATCAGCTCATAAGACGCTGGAATAAAGCTTAAGTTTGAAATTTGGTGTTTTTCCGTGTATCGGTTCATGAGTTATGCGTTATACAGACACACACACACAGACACACACCACACACCACACACACACACACACACACACACACACACACACACACACACACACACACACACACACACACACACACACACACACACACACACACACACACACACACACACACACACACACACACACACACACACACACACACACACACACACACACACACACACACACACACACACACACACACACACACACACACACACACACACACACACACACACACACACACACACACACACACACACACACACACACACACACACACACACACACACACACACACACACACACACACACACACACACACACACACACACACACACACACACACACACACACACACACACACACACACACACACACACACACACACACACACACACACACACACACACACACACACACACACACACACACACACACACACACACACACACACACACACACACACACACACACACACACACACACACACACACACACACACACACACACACACACACACACACACACACACACACACACACACACACACACACACACACACACACACACACACACACACACACACACACACACACACACACACACACACACACACACACACACACACACACACACACACACACACACACACACACACACACACACACACACACACACACACACACACACACACACACACACACACACACACACACACACACACACACACACACACACA
The DNA here is from genome assembly GCA_927349885.1 of Psylliodes chrysocephalus. Taxonomy (NCBI): domain Eukaryota; kingdom Metazoa; phylum Arthropoda; class Insecta; order Coleoptera; family Chrysomelidae; genus Psylliodes; species Psylliodes chrysocephalus. Next base: position 9,136,957 of record OV651832.1, read on the forward strand.
CACACACACACACACACACACACACACACACACACACACACACACACACACACACACACACACACACACACACACACACACACACACACACACACACACACACACACACACACACACACACACACACACACACACACACACACACACACACACACACACACACACACACACACACACACACACACACACACACACACACACACACACACACACACACACACACACACACACACACACACACACACACACACACACACACACACACACACACACACACACACACACACACACACACACACACACACACACACACACACACACACACACACACAGACATCATCGCGAAAATAGTCAAAACGGATTCAGGGGACCTCAAAACGTAAAAATCCGTCGAAAACTCGAGGTCGAAAAAAATCATGATTCCTATACTTTCCTTATATCTGTATACAGATAGGAAAGTAAAAATGGATTATTTAGAATTATTCTTAATAGATACATAGTATATAAAGTTTCAAACCATATTTTGGATTAATCAAATAAAGAAATAAATAAAGTAAAATAAATACTGCTATTACTATACAGGGTGTTATTGAAATACACGTACATATTAAAATGGGGAATAGTATGTAATGACCAAAAACGATTGGCACCAATTTTAACTTCAAATTCTAAAATTTAAATATTGGGGAAGAGTCCCCTTTTCCGACCTACTAGTTTCCATATTTAAAGAAGTAAAATAAATCGAAATTGAACTTACCCATAGAAATTGCACTGTTGCCGTAGCAAAACCAATTAATTCAAAATAAAGTTTATTACAGTAATTGTTCAAAATGCCGTCCATTATTATTTACACACATTTGCAATCGTCTTTCCAAAGAACTTTGAACATTAGAAATTAGTCTTGGATTTTGTCGTAGTTCCTCGGCTACCGCATTAACTTTATTGGTTAATTGTTCAACACTATTAATAGGTTCATTATAAACCAGTTGTTTCATGTGACCCCACAAAAAGAAATCGCATGGATTTAAGTCCGGAGATCTCGGAGGCCACTTAGTAGGTCCATTTCTGCCTATCCACTTTTGAGGAAATCTAATGTTCAAAAACTGTCGTACGTTTAAATCAAAGTGAGGAGGAGCGCCATCTAGTAGGTACCACATCCGTTGCCTTAATTGTAACGGTATCTCTTCTAGGAGTACTGGCAAAATATCTTCTAAAAAGTGGAGATATCCTGGCCCATTTAATCTGTTCGGGAGAACATAAGGCCCGATTAAATACTGATCTATTATGCCAGCCCAAACATTTTATGAAAATTTTCTTTGATGCCCAGTTTCCCTAATGGCGTGAGGATTTTCATCACTCCAAATATGCGTATTGTGCATATTGAACACGCCATCACGAGTGAATGAAGCCTCGTCAGTATACAATAATATTTTTAGAAAATCAGGAATATCAACACATTTTTGAATCATCCATTCACAAAACTCCACTCTCTTTTCTTCATCACCTGGATATAAGGCCTGGACTTTTTGGATGTGATAAGGATGTAAACCTTGTTCTTTAAGTGTCCGCCACACAACAAATGAGGGCACTCCAATTTCAAGACCTAGTCTTCTACAACTTAATTGAGGCCGGTTTTCAACAGCTTCCAATATTTCTTCTTCGGCCGCCAATGTTCTTTGTGTTCTTGTTCTCCCTCGATCTGCATTGACACTCTCAAATTTTCCATGGTCTCTTAGATGCTGAACAGTTGAAATAAACGTACGACAGTCCGGAATTCTCCGATTTGGAAACCGTTCGCGATACAGGATTTGTGCTTGCCGAGAATTTTCTCCAGCTGCCCCATAAACCAGCACTATATCCGTTAGTTCAATATTCGTAAATAGTGGCATCGTAAAAAAATATTTAAAAGTAATCGTAACAACACTTTTTACCAACTTGGAAATGACGCGCTCGTGTTAGCCAGATTCGTAAATCAACTAAAATTTTATTAATCTATAGTTTCAAAAATGTATAGTTTAAAAACAATCATTTATCAAATATTCTAGTTTTTTGATAACGAGGGTAGTAAAAACCAGTCTTCGGAAATAGAAATTAATTCGAAAATCTTGGCAACATGGTTATTTCTTACAAGACTAGTTTTCTTATCATCTGACAAAAACTTGCATATTAATTACTGTTGATGTTTAAAATAGGTAAATAAACCTAATTTATATAGGTCATCCTCAACATATCAGTGAAGTACGTTTGTTTTAGAATTAATTTTCAAAAATTAATAACTCCCTTAATAAGGGGTATTTTTAAAAAATAATATTTTTCTACATTCAGTGGGGATCTGCGCAATACCCAGTTTTAATATGTGTATTTCAATAACACCCTGTATAGTACAAAAAATAATATATAAACGACAATTACAGTATGTATAATAATAGTAAACTGCTCACCTTTAGCCTTTAAACATGACGATTTAGACAATCTCCTGTAAGAAATATTTGATATTTGTGTCCATGAATGTTTCACAAGCGATAATAATTTTTTATGATTTTCTACCAACATTTTTTAGTTAAGAATCCCAATCCGAATTACATATTTACCAAATATAGGTATGTAAAATATACCTTATTAATTTTTCAGTTAATTTTATTGACAACAAAGACATATTACTGACATTCACATTTCAATGGCTTAGGCTCAGTTTTCAGAGTTGTGTTATGCATCATAAAATATTTTCTTAATAAATATATACCCCAGTACAGAGCATGGAGGTATAATACTAATGGAGATGCCATGAGGCAATTGTTTTGCATATGATACGTTTTATTAAAAATGACCACACTGGGCGTGGCTTAAATGGTTGACTAAGCAGGGTCGTATTGAAATATAATTAAAGTCCGTATGCAGAATTACAACTTTTAAATGACTTACTTACCTAAGATTTGTTTCAACATGATCGATTCGAAATTAATTTGATGACATTGCGCAATTATGACTTCTACACTATTTACTATTATTTATTAACCGTTTTCCGACCAAGCCAATGCCAAGACCATAAAAGAGATTAATATTATTATATTTCTGTCTTCGCCGAAACCGTCCGATATATGACCTGGGTGATCGAAAATCAACGTTCGAATAAAGCTTACTGTTCACACGTACGATATCCGACAATACGATGATCCGAAAATGTTTCTATTGGCTGAATATTTAAAAAAATATTTGGCGGGATTCTCTCCACGAAACTTTTAACTATTTGTCCGACGTCGGAGAAGTTGAATATATTTTAACTTTTATCCGACGATCGTGTACTTTATAACAAATGGAGAATTATTGGTGTCAACAACGGTATAACAAAGTGAACACAGTGCTACTATTAAGTCTTTTATGGCTAAAATTAAAAAGAAAAAAAAGACCAAAGCGATTTTGGCAACATAACATATTTTTTAAAAGAAAATCGTAAGGTGCATACCACAATTTATTACTGGAAATGAGATTGACTGACAAGGAAAAATATTTTAATTATTTAAGAATGTCAGCTGAAACTTTTAATTTATTATTGGATAAAATGTAATTTGTCATATAGGTATTTAGCAAGTGGCGACAGCATGGTTTCAATGTCCTACGCATTTAGAATTGGTCCCAGTACAGTCTCGCATATTATTCGTGAAACATGTAATTGTATATGGGATTCCTTAAACCAAATAGTTTTAAAGCAACCGTCAGAGGAAATGTGGCTGGTAGTCGCTAAAGAATTTGAAGAAAGGTGGCAACTTCCTTACTGTGTAGGAGCGATTAATGGGAAGCATGTTATTATTCAAGTATGTTTGATTTGCATTTAGATAGAATAGAGTCTAAGGTTCAGCTTATTAAGTAACGTTATTTCACGTTATTTTATAAAGAATGATCCTCAAAAATGGTTTCTAAAGAAGGCCTTGAGAGACGAAGATACAAGTCATGTCCATGATAACTAAGCATCGCTTTAAATTAAATGCAAACTGATGAAAACTAACACTTAAAAAGAATTATACATTCAGAAACGCGCGATTTTTTTTAAGACCTACTTTAGAAACTTTTTGTAGATCACCGCATCCCTATATCTTTGTTATGTAGGTACTTTATTCTAATTTTTTAGGCTCCCTCAAAATGTGGATCAACATTTTACAATTATAAAAACAGTCACAGCATAGTATTATTAGCAGTATGCGATGCCAATTACAAATTTACTATGGTCGATATTGGAGGAGAGGGGCGTCATAGTGATGGTGGGATATATAGAAATAGTGCTATAGGTACTCTAATGTTAAATGGATAATTACATTTACCTACACCTGAACCTATTGAGGATTATGGAGATCCAATAAACTACTTTATGGTTGCAGATGAAGCATTTCCACTAACAACAACAATGATGCGGCCTTATCCAGGTCGATTTCTTCCACAAAATGAGAGGATTTTTAATTACAGGTTTGATGGGATTTGAAATTTAATGCTCATATAGGTGTATCTTTTCTTATATTTTAGATTAGGTAGAGGAAGAAGGGTGATTGAAAACGTATTTGGCATTTTGGCATCCAGATGGCGTATTTACAGAAAACCAATAATAGCTTCATTACCTACTGTTGAAGCTATAGTAAAATCCACTGTGTGCTTACATAATTGGGTAATGATTTTTGAATCAAAAACTACCGATGATAAGAAACGTTACTGCCCTTTAGCTGCAGTTGATCGAGAAGATGGAGGTGGGGCTATAATACATGGAGAATGGCATAATGATATTCAGAATATGAGTAATTTAGTACCTATCAATAGAGCCAGTAGTAATATGTATGGGAAAGAAGCTAAAACAATGAGAGAAACATTGACTTCTCATTTTTTATTTGAGGGTGCTATTCCTTTCCAATGGAATAAATAATAAAATTCTTAAAATATTTATAGTTTATTTCAAATAAATGTTTATTAACTTATCTTATTATTTAAGTAGGCACTATAGGTATGGAACCCTATGTATTTTAGGAGCCTTAAGATAACCTAAGTAGCTAAGATTAAAGTAATAAAAAACTGATGTTTCCCAAAATACACAAGGTTGGATATCACTCCCTATACAAGTTAAATAATTTAACATATTTTGTCTTAAGGTTGTAAGTATTTTTTTGCTCCTTCATAAGCTGTTTGCATCAGTTTGATCTCTAGGATTGTTCTTTCACCTTGTGGCACATGATGTAATATTTCAGATATTCTCAGACATATAGGATTGACCTCTTCTTTAACTTGAAGGCTTGGTTGAAGAGATGGAGGAGGAGGAGGAGGAGGTGGCACCACTGGTGAATTTATTTTTTCTAGGGCATTAATAATTGCCATTTCTGCAGTTTGTTTTGAGGTTGTTGCTTTTTTTAATGGATTATCCTCAGGTAATAGTGATTGGGTATTTACAATATTACCAGTTGTTCTACAATCAATAAAATTACTTCATATTTATAAAAATCACTATTTTATTCAATAACTTACGGTCTATGATTTAAGGTATCCTTTAAAAATAACATATGTTCATAGAATTCCCAAATTTTCTTTTTTTTTTGAAGCCGATCCACTCTTTTTGTATGATTCGTATTCATTTTTTACTCTCACATATGTATCTCTTAAATTTCTCCATTTATTCATGAGAAATTTGACTGAAAACTCTGGCTGTTCTGAAATAAACAATATAATCAGCAAAACAGGAACTCTGTTAGTTGATGTAATGCATATCTGCAGCTTTAATTTTTGTAAATACTACTGAATAAATAAATTTAAACAATTATTACCACCGAACTCTTGATATATTTCAAGCCATAACTCGTCTCTAATTGTTTTTGAACGTTGAACTAATGGAAGGCGACTATCCCAAAGAGGGGGTCTGTCTGGCTTCAACGCAGTTTATTAAAAGTTCTTCAACCCTCACTTCTTGAATGTCACCTTCTGGCCCATCCTATACAAATGAATGTTTTTTACATGTTATTATATTAATAAAAACGCTATACGTATATATGTGTCATTGTTGTTTGACTACGTTTATTTACCTTATCAATTTCTTCTTCATATTCGTCGTATTCTGTATCTTCAACCAATTCAGACATATCTAATTAATTAAAACAAAAAAAAATCACAAAATGTCTACTAAATTAACAAGTCCTGGTTCGGATAATCCCCGGAAAATTTTAAATTAGACAGCGTCAGCTGTCACTGGTCACTGGCCTAAGTTACTACCAAACTACGATTTTAATCACTAGTTTAATGAAATGTCCCCAGGTTTATACCTAAAATTTATGACAATCGGATAAAATATTTCGGATGTATGAACACTTCCCAAAAATATTTATACGATAGAAAACGTCAGAATTCCTATAGTATATCGGATGTCGGACGAATGAACAGTAGCCTTAACACTGTGCATCAGATTTGTTAATCTCTTTGTGCTTTAAAACTACGATTTTTCGTTCAAGGACTCTCTTGTCTTGATCAAAGCTGCCAATGTCAAAATCTGACAATGAGGAGAATTATGACATCAAATTACCAAACCAAAAAACAAACCACTACGTGAATTGTGAATATATTTCAGTAAAAATACAGCCGAGTTTGTAGAAAGGACAATTAATTACTTTTAAATCTAAAACATGTAGGTCTTTCTGCTGCAGATGACATACATTAACAATATGACCCGCTACAGTCAAAAGTTTAAAAAGACCAAAAATTCAGCTAGGTATGACTTTATGGTTAAAAGTAGATGGAAGAAAACCATGATCAAAACTACTCTGTCAAAACCAATCGGAACTAAAAAGACTCAGATAATAGTTGTTGGTTTTATTTATGTTTGAAATAATTATGTAGGGTAGGTACATATATTACTAAAATTGCAAGCAAGTACTTACTAAAGATTTCTATAATTGGTACCTATGTATAATAAACAACAATCTCACAGATGCACAGCATACAACTAATACAAATAGGCATTCAGTTGCGATTTGTGATTACAAAAAGAAAACTTTAACCACTTTTTCTGATCAGTAATGTTAGTGTTATAGTGAAAAAGTTTCTAGAAACTGGTGTTTTTAATCCTAATAAAGCATTGTGAATTTCCAAGAAAAGTGCATGACAAAAATTGTTTTGACCAAAATTTTGAATGTCATGCAATTTAAAAAGGAACCCTGTGGCTGTGGATAACATTTGACACAAAATCTTATCCTAAAAATAACTTTGGTTGCATTGGAGGAATAATTTCTTCATTAGTATTTTTTTAGGGTGCAAGGATGACTTGACATTAAGTACTAAATTTAAACCTTTGTTATAATTGAACTGCAAAAGATTTCGTGAATTCAGAATGTTCATTTTTCTAATAAAATTAATTGTCGCCCCAGCATTTTTAAATTCTTCAATATGTAGAACGTTCGCACAAAAATCTAAGGCAGTTGCGACGCTTTCGCTAAATAGTTGGGTTGCAAGACGAACTTTCATTTTTTGTTTTTTAAAAGCATCTATGTTGCGAGTTTAGCTTATTTGCTAAGTGGTAAGACTCATTTTCTTGAAATTCGTGAAGTTGTTTGAAATACTTCCACTTTATTTTCTTCATTTACAAATTAATACTTTTCTGCTAAAGTATTTCTAATTAACTTTAGCATATGTGGCGGATCTAAAAATATAACAATTTCTTCATTATTTGATGGATGCTTGAAACTAGTTTTCAAAGTTGTATGATGTAAATTACAGCCCAAGAGTTTGGCCATTGTTAGATTATTAGAAGCACTATCAAATGTTAAACTTACAACACTAACACCTACTTCATAACATTTCTTTAAGCATTCTAATACCAGCCCCTTTTTCTGTTCACCTGTCATACTTGAAATTAAAAAATATCCTACTGGAATTTTCCAGCTTCCATTTATACAATTTAATAAGAAAACAAGAGCATTGTTTGCAAGCGTAGTTTCATTTGCACCCGTTCCTACATCTACACAACCATAACTTCTACGTTCGCTTCCAACAAACTCCTCATGTTGACGAATGGCCATTTCATCCATAATAAGTGCACACATTATTTTTTCATTGGACGAATTTGATTTAGTCTGTAGGGCATTGAAAGCCTCACTTGTGAATCCAGGCTCACCTTTTATACTTTGATACCATCGACTGATTGTACGGACATGTGGTAAGCAAGTGTCAAATGTTCTTCTTACATAATTATAAGCAACAGGTGAGTAATAGTAGAGAGTTAAGGAAAACACTTTTAGCTCTTCTGAATACTTCTTAGGCAATGGTAGGTTAGACTTTTTTTAATTGCCTGCTACATATCTCGATGGGGCTCCCAAGTTTTGACATTATATCTAACTCATATTCCTGTATCAAACGTTTTTTACTTAAATCATTTAATATATTTTTTAAGTTGGTAATTTTATTCACTTTTCGAGAAAGTTGTCGTCTTAGCAATTTTAATTTTTGCTTTCTTTTTGCACTTGTTGCCCGGACAGAGGAGAGTGTATGTAATATTTTTTGTTTCTTTAGCGTCAGCGGTTCTTCATATGGAATATTTAGAGAAGAAGTAGAGGGTACAGGTAATTCGATCTGACTGGTTTGATTTGCTGGTTTAATAAGAATATTTGATAGGATCCTGATTTTTGGAGGAGGAGGTGTAGGTATGGATGGGTTAGTCTGGAACAAGATTTGGAATGTTATAAAGCCTTAAATATAGATCCATGATACAAAAACTACTAGTTTAAGTTTCAAAATGACTAATTTTTAAATATCATTAACTTCGTAATATGTTTTAAATTATATTTATTGTGTATTGTGAACAAAGTCGGTAGGTTTTTAAATTAAGGAACATCAATTTAATGTTTGTTCATTTAATATTAATAATAATTTTAATGTGGTACATGAGCGGGCATATTATTTTATATCATGAGGATGAGGAGGTACATAGCAGTGAGTGATGGCCACAAATCTAATTAAATAATAAAAATACATCACCAGTATTTATTATTATACAGTATATTCATTATCAAAACGGTATAATAATAGGAAATTAGGATCTAATAAAAACTGCTTTTAAATACTTGAAATTTTATTCTAAATTATGTGTTACTTAAAAAGTTAGTCATTTAAGTGTAATTATAAGTTGGTTTTTAAGTTTAATTATAAGTTGGTTTTTAAGTTTAATTATAGTTGGTTTTTAAGTTTAATTATAAAGTTAGTTATTTTAGTTTTATTATAGTTATCTAAGTTTTAATATAGTTATTTGTCCTTATTATAAAGTTAGTCAAGCCAATGTTTTTTATTAAGTTAGTTATTTAAGTTTTATTGTAAATAATGTCACGTCAAGCGTGGTTTTTATAAAACAAAGTGTCACGATTTACGTGTTTTAAATAATTGTGGGACTATCTATGTCCCGGGGGTTATATAACAAAATATATGAATTTGGGACTCAATCACATTAACACTATTTAGCCTTAAACTTGGCTTCGTAGCCCTTAACTGTATAAGGGTTCTACTCTTGATGTTAGAACCTGACACGTCTCTGTAAAAGGGCTGAAGGAAACACAATGTTTTCTCAAAACAAATATAATATTATAATTACAACGATTATATAAAATATGTCTCAACTCGACATACACAACTATAGGCTCAATATAATATAAAAGACAACAAAATACTTACTTATCAACTCCGCTAATCTTTGGGGCACATGTCACAACCCTTAACAAACTATTTAAAAATGTAATTATTTGAAATACTAAAAAACGACTTTTAATTTAAATTATAAAGATTATGACCTGAAGCTGTTACAGGGAATCTCCTACAAGGGGGATCTCCTATAGGGAGGATCCGTTCCCTGTGGAAAAAGCCTCGTGCATCCCCTCGACATTACCTTTATAACTTTTTCATAGTTTATTGTTATTAAAACTAATGTTTAATAATTATTAAATAACCAACTTTGCACATTATTGCTATTTAAAACAAATTGTTGACATAATTAAACAAAGTTTTATGTACAGGATGTTATTTAAATAATTAATTAAAATTAGGAAAAATATGAATTTATACGAATCGTGACAATAAAGTGTATACTTACTAAACATTTATTTATTGTTGGAACGGCATTCTTCTTCAATCTGACCCTAAACTCACTCTTATCAAAAAATTCTTCCTTGAAGTGAATAGAGCACAACATGCTATTCGGTTTAGGCTCAAATTGGCGTTTTCTCACAAATTTAGACCAAATTTTGAGATATTGTGGGTCTTTTGGAAACCTATAATAAAAAAAGTTAAGCAATCTAAAAATATTTTTAAGTACACTCATTATACTTACTTATGAAAACTTATATTGGATATTTTCTTACGCTCTTTCACTGAAGAGTTTTTACAATTAATTTTGG
>OV651832.1:9147853-9162853 GCA_927349885.1 Psylliodes chrysocephalus
AACTGTAAACATTCCGGCAATCGGCAAGGCTACGTTTGATGGTAAATATTGATATTTACTAAGTTATTGTTAGGTGTTTTTAGTTATTTTGGTATTTTAGACCTTAACTTATATTTACCAACACTCTCATTAGCCTAGACTAGCTTTTGTTTTATTTTTTAGCCAAAAACAGCCACGACCATTTTGTTGGATATTGGGTCGCTATATCTACAAAAAATTAGTAACTGATATATTTTTCTGTAGCAATATACAGGGAGTCTGTAAAAGGTCTTTACAAAAACATACCACATATTCCTTAGACCAAAATAAGTCGATTTAAGTAAAATTACTTCAGTACAAAGTTGCTTCGTTTGGGCTCCAGAGGGCCTTGAAGTTACAATTTTTAAATCGTTTTTCCCATAAAAATTGGTAGAGGTTTAAGTGGCAAAAAAATTGGTATTTTAAAATTTTGTCCGACAATAATACATAGGCGTAGAACTTGATTTTTTAAATAATTGCACTTTTAAAAATTGTACGCCAATGGAAGAAAATGAGTTTCAGTATGAAATTTAAATTGCGCAACTCATTTACTTTAAAAAAGGTACTCTTGATAAGACTCGTTTACTCTCATGGTTTTGACGAAATTTGCATTTTAGTAATTTTAGAACATAAACAATAATTATTTAAATAAAAACTTTGTCAAAACCATGAGACTAAATCGAGTGTTATCAAGGGTACTTTTTTGTAGTAAATGAGTACCCAATCCAAATTTCATACTCAAACCCCTTTTCTGCCTTTGGCGTAGAATTTTTAAAGGTGCAATTATTTAAAAAATCAAGTTCTACGCCTATGTATTATTATCGCACAAAATTTTATACGATGAAAAACATAAAAATGTACTTTTTTCATATCTTCTTCAACACCTCTAATCGAGACTTTTAACAAAAATACTCGATTCTTGCCATGTACGATTTTTTGAGGAATATTAATTATTTGCCTGCAATACGTATACAAAAACATTTATTGTTGGTTTTCATATTTTCACTAAATAAAAATATTGTCAAGTTTTAACACCTAATCTCGTGTTAACGATTGAAAGTGTTCTATCTGACTCAATAATTAAAAAAACAAATGCGTGGTTTATTAATATGGCTGTACAATATACCAATGCAGAATATACCGATATGTTACTGACATTAGGATTTTGTGAGAGTGAGAGAGTGTCAGGGTGTACTCTGAAAGGTTTCCAAATCGTCGTGTACCTAGCCACCCAACTTTTGCTGCTATTGAGACACGTCTTCGGGAGACCGGTTCCTTTGCTCCCAACACTGTTGATAATGGAAGAGAACGTTTTGTAAGGATTCCTGAAGTTGAAGAAGATATTTTAGAACGTGCTGAAGAAGATCCAGAATTAAGCACCAGACGAATTGGAAGGGAACTAGGAGTAAGTAAAGATGTCGTTCATAAAGTACTTAGAGAACAATTGCTATATCCATACCATAAGAAGTCAGTACAAGAATTATTAGTCCATGATCTTCAAATTCGTTTGGGTTTTTGTCGATTTGTTAATATGCAAAGAGAAAGAGATCCAAACTTTGTCAAGAAGGTTCTCTTTACCGATGAAGCGGGTTTTACAAGAAGAGGTATAACTAATACCCATAATGAACATGTTTATGCCGTTGAAAATCCGCATGCAATAAAGGTAAACCATTTTCAGCACGAATTCAAAATTAATAATGGAATAATTGGTAATTTCATTGTTGGTCCTGTTATACTTCCACGAAGATTAACTGGAGAAAATTATTTGGATTTTCTACAAAATACGTTGCCAGAATTGTTAGAAGATTTACCTCTCCAACTTCGGAGAGATATGTGCTTTATGCAAGATGGAGCTCCACCACATTTTTCTTTAAACGTTAAAAACCACTTGAATGAACAATATCCACACAAATGGATAGGCAGAGGTAATGACGCACCTGTAAACTGGCCACCACGTTCTCCAGATCTAACACCGATGGCTTACTTTTTATGGGGACATCTGAAATCCACAGTTTACAGGGAACCTGTAGAAAATGAAGAACAATTCTGGCAACGTATTCAAGATGCAATAAACAATCTTAGAGGTGATGAAGAAGTTATGGAGAGGATACATTTTAATTTTCTTCGACGTATAAATCTTTGTATGCGTGAAAATGGTGAACATTTTGAACAATTTTTGTAAAATCTCTATTTTGATTATGTTGTAAATAAATATTTTTGTGAAACCTATACACTCTAAATTATTAAAACAGAAATTTAGCGAAAACCATGAGAGTAATCGAGTCTTATCAAAAGTACCTTTTTTAAAGTAAATGAGTTGCGCAATCTAAATTTCATACTGAAACTCCTTTTCTTCCATTGGCGTAGAATTTTTAAAGGTGCAATTATTTAAAAAATCAAGTTCTATGCCTATGTATTATTATCGGACAAAATTTTAATACCATTTTTTTGCCACATAAAACTCTACGAATTCACCAAATTTCAGCAAAATCGCATATGCCGTTTTAAATTTATATGGTAAAAACGATTTAAAAATTGTAACTTCAAGGCCCTCTGGAGTCCAAACGAGGCAACTTTGTACTAAGGTAATTTTACTTAAATCGACTTATTTTGGTCTAAGGAATATGTGGTATGTTTTTGTAAAAACCTTTTACAGACTCCCTGTATATTGCTACAGAAAAATATATCAGTTACTAATTTTTTGTAGATATAGCGACCCAATTTCCAACAAAATGGTCTTGGCTATTTTTGGCTAAAAAATAAAACAAAAGCTAGTCTAGGCTAATGAGAGTGTTGGTAAATATAAGTTAGGGTCTAAAATACCAAAATAACTAAAAATACCCAACAATAACTTAGTAAATATCAATATTTACCATCAAACGTAGCCTTGCCGATCGCCGGAATGTTTACAGTTTAATAATCAATATGTAGCTTTCATAAAAATTGACTTGAAGCGACATATTTCTACAACTACAACCTGGGGATAAGTTGGAATACTTGGAGAACTTTAATTTAGAAAAAAAGAATTATAGAAATTGGTGGAGAAGATAATAATGAATCTGATCTGCCTGAGCAGGATATACCTGAGCCAGATGAACAAGAACCAACCGAAGAGGATTCAGAAAATGAGCCACTAAATAAATTAAAAAGAAACTCGTTGATCAAAAAGAGTCTGCTGCAAACGATAAACACAAAACGTAGAAGAAGATGGGCACATTTGTTCCACTAAATTTCGAATTTATATTTACAGATCCAACGTTTCAAGAGAGGGAACAGTGGAAGTTCGGGGATTAAATTCGAGTTTATTTAGGTGATTTAAATGTTAAACATTTATTAGAAATAGAAACACCTATGAATATATCTACAATTGAATTTTTTGGTATCTCAGTTTTATTGTCATAAATAATATCACATTAAGATGTATCTAAAACACTCAGAAAAGAAGATAAACTTTCTAAAATTCGCCCTTTAAATGAAAAAATCCAATGTCTGTCGCTCCCTAGGTACGATGACGTCGCAATTGATAAGTAAATGATTTCCTTTACCGGCATTTGTCACATGGAACAATTTGTGTGGAGTAAACCAAGTAGTGGAATTGAAAAACTTTTGTTACTGCAAATGGACTTATCTAGGAAAAATTTTGCAATCCGAATCTTCAAAATTAGGCGTTGGACCTTCTGCTGTCGTAAGGATATTCCCACACACTCTTTCAGAAGAGTGAATCGACATTTTACTACTATTCTATTACTTTAATACATGCTGGAAAACAATGTATTCTTTACAGAAACAATTATGAGATCCAGAGTCCCGAAAAATGTACAATTAACATCTGACAAGACCATGTCTCGACTGGGCCATATTTCTTCGAATTTATAAATATTATGCAGTGGTATGACATGAAATCTGTTGAAGTTCCACGACCAAATATTGTTAAAAAATACAATAAATGCATGGGTGGGATAGATTTTATTGACTGAATTATAAACTATTACAGAATGAAAGGTAGAAGTGACCATGAAGACAATTTTTCATTTCTTTGATCTTGGTTTTGCAAATTCCTGGATATTGTAAACAGACGACAAAAAAAAATAGAGATGGCTATGAAGTGTTTGGAATTCAAAATAAGTGTTACAGAGTTACTGAGTTACTGATAGAATCAATTACACATAAATCTTATAAAGGCCTTAATAGTATTTCATCATTAGTTACCAGAAGTTATATATTTCGAAAAGCCTCCATTTCGTAAGATTTTAATTATGTAATCCTTGGATTCTGAAATAATAGTTCACTAAAAATAATAGTATTGATATTTTATTTAATACATTGTCGACATTACCTCATCATAAACCTATATATTTATTTTATTATTATTTTATTCTAATAGTATTTTAATGTTTAGCACCACTCCCAGGTGGCGGTTATCCACGTGGAGGTCCACCGGGTGGTGTACCTGCGGATCTCTATGGCGCTCCCCCGTCTCCTCCTTCCTCAAGTTACGGAGCTCCACTAGGTGGTGGAGGAGGTTTCGGAGGTGGTGGAGGCGGTGGTTTTGGAGGCGGAGGAAATGGTTTCGGAGGAGGCGGAGGAAATGGTAAGAATATCCTGTCAATGTAATTCAGTGTTATTAATAAAATCTGAAATTTAATTCTTGCCCTTTAAATTAAAAGAAATATATAGGGAAGTCAAATAATTTGAATATTTTATAGCCATTACAGTTCCTGCAATATTAAATGTAAACATTGAGCTGTTAGCTGGATTTCCTTTGGTATTAACACAATATACATATATAAGACAGTGGGTAAAAAAAACTAATTTTTACTTATTTAAATATATATTTTGAACTATGCTTATCAATACATCGCAAAGAAAAAATACACTGCATTTCAAAAATACCAGGGTTTTTAAAATTAGGCCTTTTGCACTATGATATAGCTTTACAACGCTACAAACACCACAAGCTTCAACAATTTTGCATTATTTTCTATTGCTGTAAATCCACACGCAAGCAGCTTGCATCTATTTTATTTTCTAAGGTCGAGGATTTGGCGGAGGTATATCTTCTAGTTATGGTGCACCACCTTCAAGTTCTTATGGCGCACCACCAGCACCGCCCTCGAGCTCGTACGGTGCACCGCCATCAAGTTCTTATGGCGCACCTCCAGCACCGCCCTCAAGCTCATACGGTGCACCGCCATCAAGTTCTTACGGCGCACCTCAAGCACCACCGTCAGGTTCTTATGGAGCACCTCAAGCACCACCATCAGGCTCCTACGGTGCACCACCATCACGTTCTTATGGGGCACCTCAAGCACCACCATCAAATTCGTACGGCGCACCACCATCAAGTTCTTACGGAGCACCTCAAGCACCTCCATCAAGCTCGTACGGCGCACCACCATCCAGTTCTTATGGGGCACCTCAAGCACCTCCCTCGAGTTCATATGGCGCACCTAGACGAAGGCCTTCATCTTCTTACGGCGCACCTCCTTCAAGCTCTTACGGTGCACCACCTTCAAGTTCATACGGTGCACCTCCTTCAAGTTCATACGGCGCACCACCGTCAAGCTCGTACGGCGCACCACCGTCAAACTCTTATAGTGCACCTCCCTCAAGTTCTTATGGTGCACCACCTTCAAGCTCTTACGGTGCACCTCCGTCAAGTTCTTACGGAGCACCACCTTCTTCCTCTTATGGCGCACCCAGGTTTGGAAGCGGTGGTAGGGGCAGAAGTCGTGGAGGAGGAAGCAGTTTTGGAGGAGGATATGGTAATGTATTTATTTTTATTATGTTTCTAGAATCCACCTTAAAACACTCAAAAATAAGTTAAAATATACTATTTATTATATATTTTTATAATTATATAGAAACAAATAAATTAATGGGGTGGATTCTGGAACTTTAATTGCTAAACAACCATTTGTTCCTATCAGAAAATTTTGAAAAAGAGAAGAAAGAAGAAATTAAGAAGAAATAGTTGTTAACATGATGTTTACCTTTCAGGGCACGATAAAACGCACAAATACATTTTTGCACTTCTATTCTGTTTTCGACCTCAATACGCAAGAGTATTATTCTTGATATAGTCCTATACAAACGAATGTATTCCTACAGTTACGACAGATAAAAAAGTTAAAAATAGGCTGATAATAAATTTACATGTAGGTAACGGCAATGGAGGAGGTAATGGCAACGGAGGGGGAAACGGTAACGGAGGAGGCTATGGCACCCCACCTGCAACACCACTGCCATCTTCTTACGGTGCGCCACCGGCAGCTCCTCCTCCTTCGTCTTATGGAGCACCACCAGCAGCTCCTCCTCCTTCCTCCTACGGTGCACCACCAGCAGCTCCTTCATCCTCTTACGGTGCACCACCAGCAGATCCCCCATCCTCTTATGGTGCTCCACTAGCAGCTCCACCTTCTTCCTCTTATGGTGCACCACCAGCAGCTCCTCCACCTTCTTCTTATGGTGCGCCACCTGCAGCTCCTCCACCTCCCCCACCTTCCTCATATGGTGCACCACCATCTTCCAGTTATGGAGCCCCCAATGGAAATGGAAACGGAAACGGTAGAGGCAAAAATGGAAATGGTAAAAACGGTACTAATAATTATTCAAAATATTATTCTCTCTGTTTAGAAGACAACACAATAAAGGATTGCACCAAACTCACTATGTTCCATGCATTTCTATATTTCTTAATGCAATTAAAAAATATATAATATTATTGATTTTTTAGGACGTAATGGTAATGGCAATGGCCATGGAAACGGTCATGGTAATGGGAATGGCAACGGCGGAGGAGCAGGTGGTTACTTACCTCCATCAACCAGTTATGGTACCCCAGTTGGTCCAGCTAGACCACCACCTAGTTCGTACGGACCTCCAGCATCAGGGCCACCAAGTTCTTCTTATGGAGCTCCACCAGCTGCCCCACCAAGTAATTCGTATGGACCTCCACCTTCAGGACCACCAAGCTCATCGTATGGTATGTATCTTGATAATAATCTTTCCTAAATACATGTTTTCACGCATCCGAGCAAAATAGGACTTTTAGTATATAACCTAACCTAACCCAACCCCCAAAGAATCCATTTTTCCCTTATTTTCTCTTTCTTTAAAATATATTTCATTTTCTAGTTAATTTTATTGTTTTTATAATCATCTTCTTCATTATTAGTAATCCTAATAGAAACTCTAACTCTTTTGTCCCCAATTAGAAATACGTAATTTTGTTTGTAAAAAATGTTTAATTTATAAATAAATAATCCAAACTTACCTCTTTATAGGTGCCCCACCAGCTGCACCGCCAAGTTCATCTTATGGAGCTCCACCATCTGGACCTCCGAGTTCGTCATACGGCGCCCCACCAGCAGCTCCACCAAGTTCGTCATACGGTGCTCCGCCAAGTTCTTCATACGGTGCTCCACCAGCAGCTCCACCAAGTTCGTCATACGGTGCTCCACCAAGTTCGTCATATGGTGCTCCACCAGCAGCACCGCCTAGCTCTTCTTACGGAGCTCCTTCAAACGGTAATGGCGGAGGTTTCGGAGGAGGAGGTGGTGGTGGATTCGGAGGCGGCGGTGGATTTGGAGGCGGAGGAGGTGGTGGATTTGGAGGCGGAAATGGCGGCGGAAACGGTGGCGGAGGCGGTCAAGGTTATGCCAGTAATGGTGGATATGTATATTAGGACACAGTGCAGTGAAACTTTGTATATATTTAGATTTATTTATTTATTAGTTATGAGCAGTATTAGAAATGTACATTTTTTTACCTAAGATAAAATTTTCGATTTTAAGTAATTTTTTGTGTATTTATTCCTTCTCCAGAAACAATTAAAATTGAACGTAGCATGTAAAAATGTTAAATTGAATCTTAAGTTTTCCGTGACTTCAGTAGCGTCGATTAGATTTATTATAGAAACAGGCAGCTGTTTTATCTCTAATAAAGTTTTTAGATATATCAAGTGTAAGATCTATAACGATTCGTGTTTTGACACACGTACGGGTACAAAAAATACACTCCTTCCCTTTACAACTCTTCTGCCAGCAAACAAATGAAAAATTATTTGAAATAACGAACGACTTACATGTAAGGCAGTTTATTCCAAATAATGTAAGTATTTATTTATTTATTTATTTATCCCAAACAGGCTTCAAGTCTAATTACATGGAATACTTAATACAAATATACAATCATATCCAATACATAAATATTGTTTATTAAACACTAAAAGAAATTTATACAATCATAGGTATATCGGTAAATTAATTCAAATTGTCATTAACAATTTTCTTAAATAATCATAGGGTTAAGGAATTCTGTTAAGGAACTTACTTCATTTGCAAGTCCAAGCATAGTTGGTAGAGGAGATCGGGCGATGGATGACAAAGAATAGAACGAAACTCTGAAAGTTTGAAAATGTCGAGCACCGTATCGAGGCACATTAAAGCTTATGATACTTAATATATTTGGATCAATAATTTCCGAGTTTATTATTCTATATAAAAACATATTTACATTTCTTTTTAAGCTAAGAGAATTAATTTTAAAAGGTGCTCCTTAAATGCGTTGTCCTTGTTATACAGGGTGTATCAACGATGCGTGGGTGAACGATAGCTGCTTCCCTATATGAGACAGGAAAAAATGCTTCAAATAAAAGTTGTAGATGGCATTGAAAGCTACGTTCCAAAAATAACTACCAATATACCGATAAATGTATGAGTTATCGAAGTAATGTTTTTCTAAAGGAAACACCCTATATATTTTTACTCGATTAAATTTCTTTGGAAGAGTGTTTCTCAAAAATATAGGGTTGTATGGGTTTATACTGGGTGGTTAGGAATTTATGGTGGGATTTAGGTAACAAAATGGGTTTATTCAACATCAAATATCTCTAAATCAATAATTTGGAATAAATTTTTTTTTCTGCCGAATATTCTCGAAAATAGTGTATTTTCATTTCCTATTCATAATTTTACCGAATGGCGCTTTTCCCATACAGGGGCAACCAAAACTCGGGACCACTTTTTTCTCAGTTTTTTCAAATGGAACACCCTGTAAATGAGGCCATACCAGGATAGCCCATACTATGAGCTTTCAGAAAATGTAGGGTTTGCCTACTTGATTTTTATCGGAAATGTATCTAATTCTTAAGGAAAGTATAAAAAAGTTATAAAAGCAATAACTATTTATTTATTATAAACGAACAATTATTTAAAAAAGCGTATTTTCACAGCTAATGTTTAAACAATCTCACATTTTAAGCTATGCCCGAATTATTCATATCTACAATTGCTCTTCGAACTTTCATTAAAGTTGATCTTGTAATACAGCGAAAAATCAAATCACCCTTGAAACATTTGAACGTTATATGAATTTGACATTTATTTATCAAGGAGGAGAATAATTTATAGTTGAAATTTAATGATTTTTCGTTTCAAAATGAAATTATCCACCGAGGAAATGATAAATATGATCTACATTTTGGGTGAGTGTGATAGAAATTGTTTATTAGCCAGTAGAATGTATGCAGTTCGATACCCTGATTCAAGGTCTATACGACCAGAGACTTCGGAGGGTTAAAGAAAGCTTTGACGAAACAGGCAGTGTCAAGTACGAGAAAAGGCAAGTAGTAAACAAAATTGCAACAAATGAAGAAAATGAATTAGCGGTGATCCTTTCAACAGTAGAGAATCGTCATGTAAGTACGAGGGAAATTGCAAGAGAGCTGGATATAAGTCACACTTCCGTGAACAGAATATTGATAAAAAATAAACTTCATCCATACCGAATTGAATTACATCAAGAACTTTATGAAAGAGATTATGACACCAGCGTTCGCTATTGCGAAAATATATTGAATTTCATTCGCGAGGAACCAAATTTTCTAAAATGCATTTTGTTTAGTGACGAGTCAACATTTAAAAGTAATGGAATAGTAAATAGACACAATTGCCACTACCACTCAACAGAGAATCCACATTGGGTCAGAGAAATTGATTACCAAAATATATGGTCGATAAATGTTTGCGGGGGCATAATTGGGGATCAGGTCATAGGACCACATTTCTTTGATGGTCCACTGAATGGGGAAATTTACAGAGATTTTCTCCGAGATCATTTACCAATTTTGTTGGAGGATGTACCTATTGACACCAGACTCAGGTTATATTACCAACATGATGGCGCGCCTTTTCACAATCAAAATCAGGTAAGATGGTTTTTAAACAGATGGCGCAGTAATAAATGGATAGGAAGAAACGAACCCATTCAGTGGCCAGCAAGGTCTCCAGACCTCACGCCTCTACATTTCTATCTCTGGGGATATGTTAAAGGAGAGGTCTACCGCGAAAAACCAACGACACCAGAAGACATGAAGAATAGAATTAGAGAAGTTTTTCACTCTATTACAAAATCAACTTTAATTGAAGTTAGAAGAGCAAATGTAGATAGACTTAATTTGTGCATAGCTCAAAATGGGAGATTATTCGAACATTTGATGTGAATTTATGCTTTTTCGAATGAAATAAATAAATAGTTATTGCTTTTATGACTTTTTTATACTTTCCTTAAGAATTAGATACATTTCCGATAAAAATCAAGTAGACAAACCGTACATTTTCTGAAAGCTCATGGTATGGGCTATCCTGGTATGGCCTCATTTACAGGGTGTTCCATTTGAAAAAACTGAGAAAAAAATGGTCCTGAGTTTTGGTTGCCCCTGTATGGGAAAGCGCCATTCGGTAAAATGATGAATAGGAAATGAAAATACACTATTTTCGAGAAAATTCGGCAGAAAAAATTTTTTTTTCCAATTTATTGATTTAGAGATATTTGATGTTGAATAAACCCATTTTGTTACCTAAATCCCACCATAAATTCCCAACCACCCAGTATAAACCCATACAACCCTATATTTTTGAGAAACACTCTTCCAAAGAAATTTAATCGAGTAAAAATATATAGGGTGTTTCCTTTAAAAAAACATTACTTCGATAACTCATACATTTATCGGACACCCTGTATATTGGTAGTTATTTTTGGAACGTAGCTTTCAATGCCCTCTACAACTTTTATTTGAAGCATTTTTTCCTATCTCATATAGGGAAGCAGCTATCGTTCACCCACGCATCGTTGATACACCCTGTATTATAATCGGTCCATATATTATGTTCTTTAAAATACAAATATCTTAGTATTTGTATTGTATTGTATTTTCTTAATTTTACTCAAAAAATTATACGGCTGTGAATGCCAAATAATAGAAGCAAAATCTAAAATAGGTTACACTAAAGTAAAATATAATGTTTATATTAGAAAATTATCTTGAACTTCTTGAATGAGTAAAACCAAATTTGGTAGATTTTCACAATACTTTTGTGAAAATCTACCAAATTTGGTTTTACTCATTCAAGATAAAATGGATTTTCATCAAGTAAATGCCGAAACAATAAATAATTCTCTTGAACTTCTTATAACAAATCCTAAAGATTTATTTGCTTTCTTGCAATTTTTTTTAAAGTGCTCTGCAAATGATATAGTTGAATCATACCTCACTCTCAAATCTTTAACTTCATTAATTCTATTTAAGTAGTCTCCCCCCATAATATATTCAAAATATACTGGGTTTATTTTATATGTAAATATCATTATGTTACACTATTTTTGATCATTTAGAGGAAGTCGTAACACCTGTTACTTCCTCTAAAAAAAAAAGAAGAAGTAAAGGGAAATATTTCGATAGAATTAGTAGGGGTCGCGGACATGATGAAAACATACAAAAAGTGATTATATATTGTGCAGTGACCCCTTCGGGGACGCTGACGGGTTGTTACGTCCTGAAATCTCTCTAACAAAATTTGTCCGAAAAAAAAATAGCGCCCGACAAAAAATCCGTGTGCGTGGTGAGTTAAAGAGTGACAAAGGGTGTTAAAAAAAATTCTAAAAGAATTATTAATTTGTAATAAACCGTCGAAAAAGGATAAAGAAATTTTCAAAACGTCATAAAAAAGTGATAATTGACGGGAGACAAAAAATTTCTTCTTATCAGTTACCTACGATCTCTTAAGCGTCTGCCGCTTATGCATACTCACTTCCATAGTGCACCCAAATCACAGCTTATACAATACAGCTCCACAACTCCGTGTCGGCGTCTTTGATGTGGCGGTCGAGAACCAAGCGAGACGGAATGGTGCTATCTCTGTTAGATTCGACGGAAAAGTCGGGCCCGGATTAAAAAATATATTTATTATTGAAATAATTGAAGACCTTGGCGTAATAAGGTAGGTTATATGCCACATTAAGTAAGTTTTGAGAAATTAAGTTTTAAATTTGTTTTAAATCTATCAAATATAAATAAAAAAATTATTTAAATATAAATATTATGAATAATAGCACATCTTTCGGATTAGAGATAAAATAATTTGTATGTGGCTAGTAATATCCTTGTTAACAGATGTTTTGAGCTAAAACAGTCACTTCACGACAAATTTTGGCCGTGGATGCAAATCAAGTGGTACCCCGTGTGTCTAGCAAGTGTCATTCATCGCGCAAAGGGTTTATAGTGTTTATACCTAGATAAACGACTGCTTCGACTGACTGAGGTCTGGGAACTCGATGATATTCTGGGTTATTATAAAGAATCGGTAACTTGTGCTTTTATTTTAACAATATCGGTTCTATTTAAATGTATTTTTATTCATAAAGATTTGTAAAAGTAATAATTTGACAGTTTTTATTTATATATTATATTTTTATCTGACCGTACCGAAGTAGATAATTTTGAAACTTGATACTAATGTGAAATTTAGATTACAATATTATGCAAAATTATATAATTACTACCTATTTTAGGTAGGTAATAAATTTGTACTTGGAGAAAGTAATATCGATTTTTACAAGAAAACTCGAAAAGTAAATTAATTTAGTTTCTATTTACTGATGTAAACATTAAACCAAGAAAACAAATAGATAGTAGTTTGTGTAACAAGAGTGGATATGGACAATCCACTCGAGTTGTACAGTATATTTTTTCTACGACCCACTGACGAAAATCTACAAATTAAAATAAATTATTTTAGGTTATTTAGACAAAATAACAAATTTTAAAATAATTTACTAATTTTACTAATTTATAAAATAAACATAAAAAAAAATTAACTTAATTAGTCTCCGGTTAAGGGTTAAATACTAGATTCGATCCCGGGCTTTTCTCGTGGAAGGCAGATGCTCTGTCCTCATCTTCACCGACACTTTTAGGATTTTAGTTTTAATTCTCGTAATTAAATGACATTCACATAGCTTGTAACTTTTATATAGATCGTCCAATTTCTCCAAAAGGTCTTCCCGATTGGCTTTCATTGCCCATATCCTAGCCCTGAAAAAAATCATGTGTTTAGGTTTAAATAAGTTAATTATTAGACTATCATCTACACAATTAAACAAATTTAGAATTCATAGCTCAATAGGTAACTTTAGCACCTAGGAGGACTTAATAAAAATAAAAACAGCCTAAATCTAATGTAAGTCGATAAACGAATCTGTTTATACAGGGCGTAATTGTTCCATATTTTAATTTGTGTTATAGGCGTTTTTTGCCTGGCAAAAATTTGTTTTTTTTAATAGAACACCCTATATTTTATTTTTAGAATGGCTTGTTAACACTATATTCAACCCTAGCATGTTTTGAAAAAATATTACAGTTTTGCCAAACAAATTTTTTTTAAATTAGAGAATGATGCTAACTCCAAATTAAATTATCATAATTTAGGTAGGTTTACACTGATTTCAAAATTGTTAAATATACATACTTATATGATACTAAGCTAACGAATAGTGGTGATAGAACTGGTTTATTTTATTAAAAGTGTTTTGAAACGTGCCTTAAATATGGCTAATTTTAAGTTTAATTTACTCAATTTTTTTTAAATGTATATTATTTTGACATAAAATTCCTAATACATTTACCTATTCAAAGATATCAACATGTTAGCCAATAACACATATACAGGGTGTCCCATTAGTGCGTAATGGATTGATAGCTGTTTTATTATCAGAAATTGAAAAAAAAATTTAATATAAAAGTTGTATGGTCATATTTAACAATTACCCCTAAATATACAAGGTGGCCTATAAACGAGGTGCTGACCAAACCTATACTTTTTTAAAGCAAAACACCCTACAGGTAATTATTCATATTTGATTGTTATCACATCGTCAAACAATTTTAATTAACTTCACTCATTTGCTATGTTGTATATAGGGTGTGTCAAATCGTGAGGTTACGATTTTCTCTATTTTTTAAATGGATTACCCTGTATCAATTAGTCGGTGGTATAATTTATAGGGTATTCCATTTAAAAACGTGAGAAAACCATTACTCCCCATTTTGACACACCCTATATACCCTATAGCAAATAAATGAAGTCTATTAAAATGGTTTGACGATGTGAAAACTATCAAATATGTATGACTACCTGCAAGGTGTTTAGCTTTAAAAATGTATGTTTCATCAACTCCTCTCGTTTATGGAACACCCTGTATATTTAAGAATATTTATTAAACATGGTCATACAAATTTATATAATTTTTTTTTCGTATTTCCACTAATAAAACAGTTATCGATCAATTACGCACTCATGGGATACAAAGTTTATGTGTTATTGGATAATATTTTGGTATAGATAAATAATCAAATTTATAAGGAATTCTAGGCCAAAATAATATACAGGGTGTTTTGTTTGAAAAAATTGAGTAAATTGAACTTAAAATTAGCCATATTTAAGACATGTTTTAAAACCACTACCACTATTCGTTAGCTTAGTATTTTATAAGTCCGTATATTAAACAATTTTAAAATCAATGTAAACCTACATAAATTATGATAATTTAATTTGGGTCTGCGTCATTCTCTAATTTAAAAAAAATGAATTGCTTGGCAACACTAATATTTTTTAATACATTTTAGGGTTAAATACAGTATTA
>OV651832.1:9163353-9201353 GCA_927349885.1 Psylliodes chrysocephalus
TAGGGACAGGTCAAAGTAGGGCGGACTGTAATAAACTTAAAAAATATTAATGTTATTACGAAAAAAAAAACAATTCATACTTACTGAACATCTAATTGAAATATCGTATGAGTTCTAGTACTACTTAAATCAATGCAGACCTTTATTGCATACATCTTAAAATATTAAATGTTAACGTTTGACCCTGTATAAGATTTACCATGTAAATCCATGTAGCCACATTTTATAACACACTGTACATCATATCGATTCATTACTGTATTAGATCAAACTTGGTTATCAAATATTAAAAGGTTGGTAGAAATAACCATAGATATATAACCAAGACAGATAGGATTATTTACAAAATTTTTGAAGAATGAACAAAGGTGTCCGCGGTAGAAACTCAATAATCGGATTGAACATTGATGCCAAGTTTACGTGCTTTTAACTATAAATATATATAACCAATACAGATTACACAATTTCTGAAGTCAACGCAATATTTGGATAAAATTAAAATATTG
This sequence comes from Psylliodes chrysocephalus, assembly GCA_927349885.1. NCBI lineage: Eukaryota > Metazoa > Arthropoda > Insecta > Coleoptera > Chrysomelidae > Psylliodes > Psylliodes chrysocephalus. The sequence goes on from OV651832.1 coordinate 9,163,860, forward strand.
ATGCCAAGTTTGCGATGTTTTTAACTGTAGTAATGTTATTGCGTTTGTTTGAATTACTGTTAGGTCTTTAAATTGTCCAAAAAAAAATAATGTCTGACAACAACGGAAGTAGAGCAGACCGCAATTGTGGAGGGTCGTATATTGTTTCATTCATAAAAATTCCTTCGATACAGTACTAGTCCAGGAGCCAGTAAATTTTTTCGTACTTGTTTTCCCGGTTCGTGTATATTTAAATAATCTATTCCCGGTGAACTGTATATTTAAAATGGAACGCCAATCTATTAACAAAAGTAAGCCAGATTGAATTCGCGCATTACGTCACATCGATACAAGTGAGATTGTTTACAAAGTGCCTTTGCAGGCCTATTTTGCCCATTTCATGTATTTGTTTTTAAATCATGTTAAATTACTATTTTTGAAACTCAACAAGGAGAAAATCCAATTAACTCTTCCGTTGTGTATATATATAAGATAAATTAACTGAAGTTTTATTAGTAAAGTATTAATACTAAAATTTTAATGTAATTTACAGAAAATAGCTAGGTATAAATTTGTTTTTAAATAATTTGATAATTTATGAAAAAAGGGAGTAAAAGTGAAATGACCAGTGGCCAGTAGGTCAGTCAATACAAAGTATCATATATTTCTATTATAACATAACTAAAATACCTACATCTTTTAATCATAAGGACATAAGTTAAAAACCATTTTAATATATGCATTAGAATAAAGTAATAATAACTTAAAGAGACGAGGTCTTAAAGTAATAGCTGGTACAACATGTTTTTTAAACGTTTCCTCATTGCTGCTAGAATGAAATCACTTACTATGAAATGTGCTCTATAAAAACGGCATTTATAGCAGTCAGTGTTCAGTCTTAGGATCTCTTCCTAAAGCCCTCATCCAAGCTGCATACATATTAAAAAATAATTTAAAAAAAAACATATTATATACCTATATAGTTTTCGGTTCTGGGTGCCCTAAAAGAGGACACAGCCGACAATTCGGCTTAGATAGCTAAAACCCAAAAGTCACACCCCGAAACAGGACGTATTGCTATCCTTTTAAGTAAAAAATAACTACAAATAACTTACCTGAAAAGTGAAGGCGTCTAACTTTACACCAAAAAAACCATACACTTTTTCCCATTGTTGCAAGCACCCGATGACGATTAGGTAGATATCAACTAGAAGTATGTACTTAATGGTTATAAAGCTTATTTTAACACAAAAAGAATAAAGCACTAGTCGAAAAGCAGCAATCAAATATAAATAGACCACAATATTAAAATTCAAATTAAAAACTATATAAAAGACAAATACTCTAAAAGCGCAAAAGATTAGAACCAAATAAAATGAATAACCATAATAACCTAAAAATCACACTAAAATTGCAAAAACTATTACTGTAAAATCATGAGATTACATCAATAATGCATATGCGTCGGAGTATCGCAAATGTCAAAAGTACAGTGTTTCCATGAAAATTTAGCTGTTTTTAGCAATATTATAGGACCATTTCTACCACGCGCATCCAACGATATTGGCGTTCCACAGTTCACTGTATTTTCCTCACACCTCTAGTATAAATGATTTGACATAACGAAACTGACAATAATTATAATTAATGTAGAGTAATAAGTGATTCGTGAATTCTAAATAAAACAATTATTATATAAAAGTGTAAAAGGAAATGTAATTTATTTCCCTATTTTCTTCTGTAATATCTTCAATTATTTTGTTTAATTTCTATAAATAAACCAACTGGTTAGGTGAAACATTGTGATATAAGATTTTATTTATGTGTCCTATGCGTACACTTTAATCTACAAAACACCTGGAACATTCTTTAAATAATTGTGGTCGTAGAATAATTGTGTACATAACTCGTTTGAAAGTGTATTTTAAGCACTTGCCAAATATATTATCCATACAGATTAATCAGACTATTTTTTTACTTAACTTCAGTACATCTCTTACTACTAAAACTATTTCTATCAATGGAAAAAAGGGCCGTGTTCTCGTATGTTTTGACGCATTTTCGGCCTCAGCCCATCGGATCCTCCCTCTAAATATATATGAATTTTGCTTAGAATTGCTAATCCTACAATTCTCTATTCGTGCTTGCTGACTGGGAAAATAAATACCGAAAATCGTCACTGTCTCCTGAACTAAAAAATATTATTATACTTTAAATAAATAGTACAAATTGGGAATAGAGATATTTTTATTTAAAAAAGAGCAGCTATTTTGAGAAAATAACCTAGAATAAGAAATAAGAATTAGTAGAAAAGATGGCAAACTTTAACCTTTTTAGGTATACCTTATTTTATTTAATTTTGTTTGGAAATTGATAAATGTTTTCTGTTTTTAATGTTCCGGCTTAAGTTTTTTTTAATGAATTTTGACAGTTTTACAAAGGATTCGGGAGACTGAGTCATTTTTTGTAACAATTAAAACTGCCTGTTCAAGGTAACAAAATACTTTTTAGCTGCAAGAAAAATACTGTTTAAACACTAAAAATCTACTTTTGAACCATAAAAAACTACTTTTTAGTGAGTAAAATTTTACTTTCTAACCACTAAAATTAATAAAAACTAAAAAGTACGTGTTTGACAGTTTTTATAAGGGATTCGAGAGACTGATTAATTTTTTGTTGCATTTAACAGTATAACCACAGCTTATACAATACAGCTCCACAACTCCGTGTCGGCGTCTTTGATCTGGCGGTCGAGAACCAAGCAAGACGGAATGGTGCTATCTCTGTTAGATTCGAGGGAAAAGTCGGGCCCGGATTAAACAATTTTTTTATTATTGAAAAAATTGAAAACCTTGGCGTAATAAGGTTGGTTACTTGCCATATTAAGTAAGTTTTGGGAAATTAAATTTTTAATTTGTTTTAAATCTGTCAAATATAATTAGAAACATTATTTAAATATAAATATTACGAAAAATAGCACATCTTTCGGATTAGAGGTAAAATAATTTGTATGTGGCTAGTAAAATCCTCGTTAACAAATGTTTTGAGCTAAAACAATCACTTCACGACAAATTGTGGCTTGGATCCTTTTTACACCAAGGGCTTCAATTGTTAAAGAATTGTGTCACGCTCGTGGATGCAAATCAAGTGGTAGCCCGTGTCTCTGGCAAGTGTTACTCTTCGCGCAAAGGGTTTATACCTAGATAAACGAATGCTTCGACTGAGGTCTGGGAACTCTATGGTATTTTGGAATTATAAAGAATTTGTGCTTTTATTTTAACAATATTGGTTATATTTAGATGTATTCTTATTAATTGAAATACAGATTTGTAGAAGTAATACTTTGACAGTTTTTATTAATATAATATATTCAATTTTTATCTGACCATACCGAAGTAGGGAATTTTGAAACTTTATAGTAATGTGAAATTTGAATTACAATATTACACGATATTACATAATTAGTACTTATTTTAGGTAGGTACTAAATTTGTACTTTGAGAAAGTAATATCGATTTTTACAAGGAAACTTGAAAAGTAAATTAATTTAGTTCCTATTTCTGATGTAAAACTTAAGTTTTGGTTTAAATCAAGAAAACAAATAAATTATAGTTTGTTCAACAAGGGTGGATATGATAGCAATATCACACAAAGACGAAGTTTGAGCACGACGTCGTATGCGGAGTACTCAATCGTCTGATTGTGATATGAACAATCCACTCGATATGGTCAGTATATTTTTTCTACGACCCACTAACGAAAATCTACAAATTTAAAAAATTATTTTAGGTTATTTAGACAAAATACAGTTCATCAAATTTCTAGAGGCTTTCGACGGCTAGACAGAGAGAGCACTACTGACAGGCATCCCGACGGATTTACGCAATGAAAGTACACTCTGCGCATCAAGTATTTCACTATTTCATTCAGACGTAAATGTCAGATGTAAATTTCGCTAAAACATTTCTTTTATTTTCGTTTGTGTTTTTTGCTCATTACAGTTTAATAGAACCTAAGTATGGAGTTTAATAGCAAATTAAGAGGCCGCGTGATTAACAGTCAATCTCGCGAAATAATAGCCAATGTTATAGAGTTTATGAGAAGAGAAGGAAACTTTAATTCACCTTCAATACCATTTAAAAATGTAAATGATCGTGTTGCTGCAGCCACAGGAGTATCTAAAAACACTGTCGTCCGCATTTCTGGAGAGAAAAAAAGAATCGATAACCGTGAGATATCGGAATTTTCATCACCAAGAAAAACCATTAAAAAACCAAAAACAGTTAATGATATAGATGAAGCTGCACAAGAATCAAATTTTATTTTTTTATTATTAGATAGCTATTTTTGTTTCTGAGTTGTGTTTATTTACAGGCTCAATTTTTTTCCGTTTCTCCTTTTTGATTTTTATATGGGGTTTCAAGTTATTTTTGACTTATTTCGACGTAAATCACAACACACTTTTTTAATAAAGCAAACAAGTGTTAAGAGGTATATGTACGTGTAAACTACAATTACAAAAAATTGATATGAAACCCATGAAACTACCAACAAAAATGTAAAGTTAGCTTCCGTACTAGAACATGGTGTCATTCGTCGAGATAATTTATCGTTTTGTTTAATAGATCAAGAAATGTAAATATTCCCCTGTTATTTTTTATAAAATTATAAGAGAAATAATTTTTTTTCTTAATAGTATAGTTTATTATTTTGTAGAAAAACAAAATTTCGAAAATTTTAGTAATGTTTCAGAAACAACCGTTATTAATAATAGGTACCATTTTCCTTAATAAGGTAGAAATAAAATATAAACTATTTCCACGATTTACAAAGGCCTACAAAAAAATTATAGGTATTTTCCGCTATCCTATAAAATTTATATTTTCTGACTCAATTTCAAAAAGTTGAAGGAATTCCAAAACACCTTTTATGGCATAATAATTATTTTCAATTCTACATACTATCTTTAGCTGCTTTTAAAAACGTTCTAAGAAAGTCCAATCAGACCAATTTAATCCCTAAACTATTCCACACTTTTAAAATTTAATTACCTAAAAATATTAAAAACTATTTAAAATAACTTGTTTACCAGACTGTACAATAGCTATCTTAGTCACACGTAGCGCGTTCTCTGTCTGGGCATCGATCACCTCTAGAAATTTGATGAACTGTAACTAATTTTAAAATAATTTACGAAGTTGACTAATTTATAAAATAAAATTAACATGAAAAATTAATTAGTCCTCGGCCTAGATTCGATCCCGGGCTTTTCGCGTGGAAGGCAGATGCTCTGTCCTCATCTTCACCGAAACTTTCAGGACTTTAGTTTTAATACTCGTAATTAAATTAGTATCATGTAGTTTGATTAAAATTTATTTTTTTTAAATGTGGACACAATAAAAACAAAAATGCTATTATTTATCGAGTCTACACAAAAATTTTAATGTATATTTAATATCAATAACTAACATATATATTGACAATTAGTTTAAGAGAATTGTCACTTATTTAAAAAAATTTAAATAATAGGAGTTGGGTGACCAAAATATGAACTGTGATTTGTAGATTTAATTTTGTTAAAGTGTTCTCACTACCTAAAATGGATATGAAATATATTCGTAGTTGAACGCAATAACATACTTTTTCGTTTTGTAGTATGTGCATAGATTGGCTAATATCCATGCACAGATTACAAAACGAAAAAGTATGCTATTGCCTTCAATTGAACGAATATATTTCATATCCATTCTAGGTAGTGAGAACACTGCAAAAAAAAATAAATTCGCCAATCACCGTTCATATTTTGATCAACCGACTGCTATTATTTTTAAAATTTTAAATAAATGACAATTCTGTCAAACTAATTGTCAGTATATTTTTTAGTTATTGAGATTAAACATACAATAAAATAAGTTATTCTTTTGGAAAACGTTAGCATGGATGACTAAAGGGTATTGGGTTAATTAATTCTAAAAGTGTGGTACAAATGTTATTTTTTGTAGCCAATTCTTCAAAATTATTTTGAAATATCTTTTCAATATTGAATATTAGTTCTACAAATTCATCATTTGACAGTTGCAGATTTCCAAATGTATCTGGATTGGCGTTATCATATGCCTTTAAAAAGCAATAAAAAGAAAAATCATCTAATTCAACGTGATCTTTGTTATATTTAAGACAGGTATCGCAGAGGAGTGGATCCGCAAGGCTTTTATTAAAAGGTAACCACACACATACCTGATAAAAATTTTCTTTACAATAATTTAGGGTGTTAATAATTTTATCATAAAATAAAATACAAGGTGTTCCATTTAAAAAACATACATTTTAATTTGCCAGGCAAAAACGTGACACCCTGTATATCCAAAGATATTTTTAAAATATGTAGGTATTTTTCAAATCCATATAACTTTTATTTAAAACTTTCTTGCGTGTCTACAACAAAATAATGAACAATAACGCACTAATGGGATACCCTGTATAAATTATATTTTTAACAATGAAAATTTCTTATAATGTGGTACTTATCGGTTTGGGTCCTTGGGAAAACTAAAGAATGTTTTCTTGCAGGTATAACCCTTATTAAAACAGCTTTTGACTGCACAAACAGAATGATGTCTTTTTTTTTTCACTCATTCTACTCATAGCTAAAGAGTCACCAAAATAATAACAGTACCTTTAACTCAAACAAAATCAACGAAATTATAGGCTCCATGAAATTATACAATCAACGAAATTATACGCACGACTCAACACCTTACCTAAGTACGCTTCTGAACACCAAAACCGTCTTTTCCCTTCGAAGGCGGAGCTTAAGCGATGCGCGACGAAATCGACGCAAACCGTTGCCGCCAAGAGAGTGTTTTAGCTGTATTGTTAAGCTGTGGTATAACCTTTTCATGAAAATTGTAATTTTTGTCTTTTGAGGTGAAAATCAATAAGACAGATTTGTCAAACGTTTTTATCAGTCTAATTTTTTATTACTTTTATACTATTTAACATTAGTCTACATTTGAATAATTCCTAACTATAGGTAATAGTTAGAAATTGCTAAAGACGTAGGCCGAAAAAAATAGTGATTGACTAGTAAACTAATTTTTTTTTTTTAGAAACTGAATATACTATTTTGGATGTTGTCATTTACCGTAATAATTTTATGTGTTTTTGGAAATCACCACAGTTTACAATTTACAGAATATGCTCGAATTCAAGCTGTCATTTATTTTACCTTTTTCCGACCAATGTTTTCCTTGGCAGTATGGTGGATTATATGGGCGTGTCAAACTAATCATGGAGGTAAGATAATTATGAATAACCTTCTAAAATTATCATTTTTAGGTACCTTGATTGAAACATCCTAATAAGAATCAGATAATTTGAAGAAATATTTTTTTTCTTTGATTAGAATATTGTTAATGGATGAATCTCTTCAAACTCTGTGCCGTGTCATTGTATTAACTATTATATAATTATTTTTAGGATTTGTTAACACCATACTATCGCTGCCTATATTTCGGTTGATGAATAAATTCACTTACAGCATATTTCTGTTAAATTCAACAATTGTGGCACTTGTAACTTGTTCCACAAAGGCACCTGTTTATGTAGATTTATTTTTATTGGTAAGTATATAAATCAATGTACCTAAATAATTTAATTTAAATTGTAATTCAGCTGTATTATTATTATTAATATTTATCAAAGTAGATTCCCTATGGGATTTTTTTAATATTACGATTTGAAAAAAAACCTCGTTGGGCAATCGCATCTACTTATTTGAAAACTAAAAATAGCCCATATCAAAGTTGGCTACTGACATTAGATTTCTATCAAATTGGCATTTAAACGAGTTACAAAAAATAGTGAATTTGACCGATAACTATAGTCTATTTTAATGTATGAGAGAGTATTAAAATAATAAAGCGTTCGTAATCCATAGGCGTACCACTTCTTTTAAAATAGTTAAAATATTTTTTGAAGTTATTCTTTGAGTATACACTTATATTTTCACCTAAATAATCTGCTTATAACTTCTAAACAGCTGAAGGTAAAAAAGTGCAATTTTTTCTAAAATGTTTTATTTTTCCACAAGGTATGTTAAGAACATTGTGTCAAACGGGTTATGTAGGTATAAGGGTTTAAACTTTGACTTTTAAACGACGTTACGTTCATAAATAATAATTTTAATATAAAAACTACTTCTTACCTACAAATCCAAATCAGAATCGAAATCAGAAGATGAACTGTCGCAACCAATATTTACAATGAGTGGCTCGATCATTTCATCAGTAATATTGTCCAACTTCCACATTTTCTCTTCTTCTTTAATCGTATGATTTACTGCCTTTTCCCAGTTTTCGGGCTTCACATTATTTACAGCCTCCAAAAACAACTGTTTAACATCACTCATTTTAAAAGAATTATTTTTTCTTGAAACTTCTCCCTTTATCTGTGCCCATATCAGTTCAATCGGGTTTACTTCACAATGATATGGTGGTGATCTAACCACCGTCATCTCACGATTTTTTGCAATTTCATCAATTTCATATTTTTTGAATTTCTCTTTATGAAGGGAACACAAATGATACAGTTCTTTTCTCACAGAACCGGGATGGAACTTAATATTCTTTGAATTTAGCCAATTCTGTAAATCTTTTTTTAACCACTTGGTTGTGGGCATTTTTTCTATAAGTCTCGAGTGATAACTTATCCATTACTATTATACAGTTCTGAGAAAGAAGATCTATAATTTGTTCGAACCATCTTTAAAGACATCAGCATTCATGTCCTCATGGTAGTCACCGGTACGAGTAGATTCAAAAGTCAATAAACCACCTTTAACAAAACCGTTTGAACTACCGATGTGTACTATTATTAGTCTGCGCCCCTTTCCTGATGGTGGATTTAAACCAGTAGATAAATTATTTAAAAAAGCCTTTCTTCGACTTGTAACAGTTTCATCTTGCCAAAATTTATTTGGTTTATGTCCCTCGTTGATCCATGTTTCATCTAAATCAAATATATTTCTTCTTTGGTTTCTCATTTCTTTTATAGTCCTTAGGTAATTTCTTCTCCATACTACAATATCGCTTCTTTCTAATAAAATAGACTTTCTGAAATGCTTTTTCCATAGAAAACCTATTTCTTTTAAAAGTTTCCATAGTGTGCTTCGACTCATTTCAGGGTAATCCTTATCATCTCGAACCGTGGCAAGAACTTTGTCTACTGTCGGAAATTCTTTTCTAAAGAAGAACGCATGTACTTTCCTTCGAAGTCTTTCTTTCAAAAGATTTTCTAATTGAAATTTTGGTTTTCCTGGAGCTTTACGTGCTGTTTGAAACTCGCCACATTTCTCTTTTTTAACATCTCTGTAAATCGTAGATTTCCCAACACCAAGCGTACTACTCACTAATTCCACTGTGTCATCAACACTTTTACATAAATGTTTGTCTGTAAATGATTTAAAACAATTAAATATTAATGTTTTTTCATTAACTGTTAAAGGACCGATTTTTTGTCGTTTACGCGGCCCTTCTAAATTTTCCATGATCACACTAGAATTCACACTGCACCTTGCAAGTTGCAACTAAACGACATTTAGTAAACTGTCAAGAATACACAACTTGGACCTCCTTACTAAATGGAAAACCTATAATCGCATTTTCGGTGAAATTTGTTGGAAAGGTATTTATTATTTATCTACTTATAATTCGATTACTGTAAGAAATTCTTGGAATTAAAATAAAACAAAATTGGCAAATAGGTACTTATTGAAAATAATCTTAAGATACGGCTATGTAATCTTTAATACACAGGGCTTTTGGTCTGTCCAAACCTTTTTCTATTGTTCTGTACAGCTTATGTTTATAAAGGACCAATAAAAGACCCAAAACTTGTAATAGCTCAGGTACATTTATTACAATTTTAGGAAATATTTAGATTATTTTGTAAAAATATTTAAAATGACCGTACTAAGTTTTGCATTAGAAATGCTGTTTTATTACTCTCTCATACATAAAAATAGAATGTAATGCAATATCTAGCCAACTTTAATATGGGATATTTTAGGCTTTTAAAAAAGCAGAATATTAAATGTCATATGAAGTCTTTTTCCAATGATAATGTTAAAAAAATTTCTATATTGATCCAACTTTACGAAACACTACTGTTTATGTTCATATTAAATTTAATATTATTTTTAGGCATATCGATTTCTGGGACTATATGCGCTGTCGTTTTTACTATCTATAATTTGGATACTCATGTTCGAAAGTCCAATGATAAATGTCGAAAAGATTTTCTTCAAAAAATAAAACTTAAGTAGGTAGAGTTATCTCCACATCCCCAACTAGCCATTGATAAAAGTGTATTTGTTGTGAAGCCGTACCATAAAGAGATTACACCCAAGATAGCTAAACTATTCAAATCTATAGAAAATATCAAAATTGCAGAAAAACTTGTCCTTACCAATAGCTCTGTGTTCTCCAAATTGAAAGATAAGGTACCCATAACTTCGTTGAGTGGGGTGGTATACAGTATCCCTTGTAGTACATGCCAAAAATGATATATTGTCCAAACATCTAGATGCTTAAAAGACCGTACAACATTCCACAGGAGCGACTGTAGACTACACCCTGAAAATGACCATATTGTGACGATAGTCTAATTTATTTATAGTTTATTTATTTAAAACAGACTATTTACAATTTATTTCAGACGTACTATTTAATTTATATAATACTTAGACACTAACTAACAATTCTAATTTATTTATTACACTTTTAACTTTTCAATACAATGCTCTAAACTAAACTATACACCGATACGTCGGCTATTTATATTAGTCCAACTCTGCTACTAGAAGACACCAGAGGCTCTCGAACATTCAATTTCTGTGACTAAACGGCACTCTCCGCCCGTTCTAGCCGTTTCTAGTGCTTCAGCGGAGGCATTCCTGAACGTTCCATCGCCTCGAGCACGAGTCGGTTGCCATCTGAAGGTCGCGCGTACACAGGGAAGGCTTTAGGAATTTCATGACATTGCCCCCTCCTTAAGAAATAGTTCCTCCTGGAACTAAAACTGAATGGTTGTATTTGCAACTGGATCCTCTTTTACAATTTTCAGTTGCATGGAAGTAACAAGGCACAGTCTTCGTTATAACTTAAAAGCTGGAAGAATGGCGGCAGACCAGTATTTCAACCTGCGTATCTTGAAAGATTACTTCCACCATGTTTCTAATGATCCTCCAATTCAGCTGGTTGCTCTCAATCTTTGGCATAGCTAGTTTCTGTATATTGGACTCCAGTACATGCTCCCTCAGACTGAGTAATGCTTCCCATACATCCTGATAGGTGGATCGATCTTGAAAGGTGTCATTTGTTACCAAATAGAAAAGGTGAATAAGGTGAATTAAAGTTTCCTTCTCTTCTCATAAACTCTATAACATTGGCTATTATTTCGCGAGATTGACTGTTAATCACGCGGCCTCTTAATTTGCTATTAAACTCCATACTTAGGTTCTATTAAACTGTAATGAGCAAAAAACAAACGAAAATAAAAGAAATGTTTTAGCGAAATTTACATCTGACATTTACGTCTGAATGAAATAGTGAAATACTTGATGCACAGAGTGTACTTTCATTGCGTAAATCCGTCGGGATGCCTGTCAGTAGTGCTTTCTCTGTCTAGCCGTCGAAAGCCTCTAGAAATTTGATGAACTGTACTAGAGAGAAATTCGATACTCCAGGGTAGGCTTTAGGAATTTCATGACTATATTATGGACAATTCTTAGAAATGTTACACATTTACCAACACGAAAATAGCATCAACAAAAGATCAGATATTAAACATTTAAGTGAGATTTTTTCCTATCTTTTACATGTGGATAAACATGGAGATATCAGTATGGACAACACAGGTTTTTCTGAATTGTAGTTTTTGTTAAATTACCTAGTCTTAATTACAAACTTGGCATCAATGTTTTACCCTTAGATAAAAGAGACAAGAGATATAACATACACCGGTTTTAAACCTGCGCAAATGTTGCCAATTTCTAAAGAAGGGTTAACGGAGTGGGGGAACTGGGCGGCGACACGCGGCGACCCGAACTCTGTGACAGGGACCGGACTTTGTTTATTAGCATCTTAATGAACTATTAGGTTTATTTAAAATGTGTTTAATCGAATTTTATATTATGAAATAAAATTAACGTGATTTTTTAATATCAAACAGATGCCACGACATTTTATGTAAAGAGAAGACCTTTTATAGAATATTTCGTTAGCGTTTATTTACTACGGACTTTTCTGCAAGAGATTACAGTAAAATGTTGAAATAGAATATATTGTTAATAGAGCAAAAAATGTTACACATTGTCTACGAGTATTATAAAAATAGCAAAAATAGCTAATACTGCAGATCTACCCTTATGAGTTGAACATTATATTTTTTCTACGGCTATTACATATTATTAAAAATTAGTCAAAATGAGAAAATGCTGTTTTGTATTGTAACCTCAGAAAAAAGTATATTAAGGCTTCTTTCTTTAAGAATATTAATTATTATGAAGGATGAGTCACATAAAACTCTAGAAATGCATATGTCTGAAACCAGATAACATTTTAAAATTTAAATCTATTAAAAGTCATTTGGTCGCTAGGGATTAGTGATTATCGAAATAAATTATCGATCATTGAAAATAATCGATTATTTTCGATCAATCGATTATTTTCAAACAATATATTTTTTGTCATTTCCTTTAAAATCGACTACTTGATTATCTTTGAAAAATCAAAAATAATCGATTAATTAAAAAGCCAATTAACCGATAAATCAGTGTTTACAAAATATAATATAAATAGAATTATCGTTTATTTTAAATAATCGATTATTTTCAAATAAACCATTTTTTTTTTGTCCATGGAAACAGATTATTCGATAATCTTTGAAAAATCGAAAATAATCGATTAATCAAAAATAATCGATTAATTAAAAAGTCAATTAACTGATAAATCGATTTAAAAAAAACAGAATGATCGATTATTTTAAATAATTGATTATTTTCGATCAATCGATTATTATCAATAATCTATTTTTATTGTATTTCCTTTAAAATCGTTAATTCGATTATCTTTGAAATACCGAAAATAATCGCCTAATCGAAAATAATCAATTAATTAAGAAGCCGATTCTATGATAAATCGATTATTACCAATAATCTATTTTATTGTATTTCAAAAATAATCGATTAATTAAAAAGTCGATTAACTGTCAAATCGATTTTCAAAAAAAAAACAGAATGATCGATTATTTTAAATAATCGATTATTTTCGATCAATCGATTATTATCAATAATCTATTTTTATTGTATTTCCTTTAAAATCGATAATTCGATTATCTTTGAAATACCAAAAATAATCAATAATTCCAAAATAATCGCCTAATCGAAAATAACCAATTAATTAAGAAGCCGATTCTATGATAAATCGATTTTCCAAAAAATAAAACGAATTATCTATTATTTTCTAATAATCCTTTTTTCATATTTCCTTTGAAATTGATTATTCGATTATCGAAAATAATTGATTATTAAAAAGCTGATTATCCAATAAATCGATAATTTTAAATAAATAACAAAAATATCTAATTATGTAAAATAACCGTTTATATTCAATCGATTATTTTCATATAATATCTTTGAAAAATCGAAAATAATCAAATAATTAAAAAACCGATTAAACGATAAATCGATTATTTTGAATAAATCTACTTTTTTTGTATTTCCTTTAAAATCGATTAATACATTATCTTAAAAAAAAAAACGAAAATAATTTATTAAAACCAGCGGATAAATCGATTTTCATTAAAAAATATCAGAATTATTGATAAATCGATTATTTTTGTAACCCCTATCGGTCGCTTGCTTTTATCTGAGCATTTAGCTCCAACATTTAGAGATTCGGATTTTTTGATCCAGTTATCTTTGAAATCGCATTCGATTGTATAATAAATAAATATTGCTAAATTTTTGATTTTTTTTTAGTAAACGAAAATTATGTTCGAGTTGTTTAGGGGTTTGTAATGTAACATTTTATTAACGTGACTAAGGGTCGATTCCACCGTTGTGTTAAACGAAGTTTAAAATGACATTTTTACATTAACACTGTCATTTTAATCTCCGTTTAACACAACGGTGGAATCGGACCTAACTCCTGTAACTTTAGTATTTTTTTTTGCTTATACTAGATTACTTTGTTTTAAGACTGAAAATTCAATGTCACTTTCGATTTGACCGCAAATAAGATGAACCTTGAAATTTTAAGTAGGTCATCCTGTATTTCATCTAATATTCTAATAAAAATACCTTATAAAAATAAAATTTAGCTAGCAACTATGATTCTTTACCTCTTATTTATCTACCAAAAAGGGCTAAAAACTACCTTTAGAAAACATTCTTATAAAACTACTTTTTAAATACAAAATTTCGTTAGCAATAATGCCTATATATTATTTATTTAAATTAAATGTTCAAAATTTTACCCTTTTGTAAATTTATGTAAGTAATATGAAATCTGATTTCTGATGCTTAATATTTATTGAAACCCCTTAATGCGGATCTAAAGTATTCAGCCCAGAGAATCATGGCGCTTTATGTGAAAACGTTAATAAATATTTACCGCTGAAAACGAATATATTCATAACAGTAGTACTTGTATTATAAGTACATACAATTTTTCAAGATACATCGTGACATTTTGAACTTGAAATTGAATAACTAGAACACTTTAAATTGCTAAAATACCAACAAATAAATCAAAAAACAGCTGTCAATGGTGATTAAACTCAGGTGGAGGTGATCGCTGAATGGAAATCGGAGCAATTCGGGTGGCGTCGTGCAACAATGATTTTCAATTGGTGGGTTACTTTGGCTTAAAATAGACAACATGCGCAGTGTGCAATGTTACATCTTCGGTCTCTTTAATCTAAGGTTTTACCCAAATATTGCATTTCTGCTAAGGATCATCCGCGTTGGCTTCAGAAACTTTGTAAATACATAATCATATGTGTCTTATTGTTCCACCTAATCGCTTCTAATTTTTTTTTATTTCACATATTTTTCAGCAGTTTTAGATGGACTAAATCTAACTTACAACACTGGATCACTGGAACTGGAACACTGTTTTACTGTCTCTATTTTTAATCTATGTAATTTAACGAAATTTCACTATTGTAATATTAGAAAATGTGGAAAACTCAAAATCATGTACCAAAGACTTTTATTAAATCATTGGACCAAAATTTCCATGTAGACACTAGATAACTGTACAGTGTTGTGGGTTTCAAATTACTTTTAGATATTATTCTAATAAAATTTACAACTGATTTGATTATTTTATGAAAGTTAAAAAGAAGAAACAGTATATTTATGTTTAATAATATTTATGTATATCTCTTTAATTTTTAAATACAAATAAATCGTCTAATATATTTTTTGGACTAGTTTCTATAATAACACACCCTCAGTGATCGAAACTAGTAAATTAAAATCTAATTTAATAAACTTTTGTATCTAGTAAATAATTTTGAGTTTTCTTTTTTTATATATTTATATTTTAATAAACACTATGACGTATGTACTAGTATTTTTTTTTACTACTAACCTGAGAAATTGCTATTATTCACTCCATTTTCCTAACGAGAAATAATATTTCTCACCCTAGGTAAATAATGATAATAAAAAAACACCTAGGTAAATAATGAGAGAAATTCTATATTCTTAACGAAATTAACAAAAACACTTGTTAACGTAATTTTAACCAAAAGCACAAAAATATACAGGGTGTTATTGAAATACACGTACATATTAAAACTGGGTATTGCGCAGATCCCCACTGAATGTAGAAAAATATTATTTTTTAAAAATACCTCTTATTAAGGGAGTTATTAATTTTTGAAAATTAATTCTAAAACAAACGTACTTCACTGATATGTTGAGGATGACCTATATAAACTAGGTTTATTTACCTATTTTAAACATCAACAGTAATTAATATGCAAGTTTTTGTCAGATGATAAGAAAACTAGTCTTGTAAGAAATAACCATGTTGCCAAGATTTTCGAATTAATTTCTATTTCCGAAGACTGGTTTTTACTACCCTCGTTATCAAAAAACTAGAATATTTGATAAATGATTGTTTTTAAACTATACATTTTTGAAACTATAGATTATTAAAATTTTAGTTGATTTAAGAATCTGGCTAACACGAGCGCGTCATTTCCAAGTTGGTAAAAAGTGTTGTTACGATTACTTTTAAATATTTTTTACGATGCCACTATTTACGAATATTGAACTAACGGATATAGTGCTGGTTTATGGGGCAGCTGGAGAAAATTCTCGGCAAGCACAAATCCTGTATCGCGAACGGTTTCCAAATCGGAGAATTCCGGACTGTCGTACGTTTATTTCAACTGTTCAGCATCTAAGAGACCATGGAAAATTTGAGAGTGTCAATGCAGATCGAGGAAGAACAAGAACACAAAGAACATTGGCGGCCGAAGAAGAAATATTGGAAGCTGTTGAAAACCGGCCTCAATTAAGTTGTAGAAGACTAGGTCTTGAAATTGGAGTGTCCTCATTTGTTGTGTGGCGGACACTTAAAGAACAAGGTTTACATCCTTATCACATCCAAAAAGTCCAGGCCTTATATCCAGGTGATGAAGAAAAGAGAGTGGAGTTTTGTGAATGGATGATTCAAAAATGTGTTGATATTCCTGATTTTCTAAAAATATTATTGTATACTGACGAGGCTTCATTCACTCGTGATGGCGTGTTCAATATGCACAATACGCATATTTGGAGTGATGAAAATCCTCACGCCATTAGGGAAACTGGGCATCAAAGAAAATTTTCAATAAATGTTTGGGCTGGCATAATAGATCAGTATTTAATCGGGCCTTATGTTCTCCCGAACAGATTAAATGGGCCAGGATATCTCCACTTTTTAGAAGATATTTTGCCAGTACTCCTAGAACAGATACCGTTACAATTAAGGCAACGGATGTGGTACCTACTAGATGGCGCTCCTCCTCACTTTGATTTAAACGTACGGCAGTTTTTGAACATTAGATTTCCTCAAAAGTGGATAGGCAGAAATGGACCTACTAAGTGGCCTCCGAGTTCTCCGGACTTAAATCCATGCGATTTCTTTTTGTGGGGTCACATGAAACAACTGGTTTATAATGAACCTATTAATAGTGTTGAAAAATTAACCAATAAAGTTAATGCGGTAGCCGAGGAACTACGACAAAATCCAAGACTAATTTCTAATGTTCAAAGTTCTTTGGAAAGACGATTGCAAGTGTGTGTAAATAATAATGGACGGCATTTTGAACAATTACTGTAATAAACTTTATTTTGAATTAATTGGTTTTGCTACGGCAACAGTGCAATTTCTATGGGTAAGTTCAATTTCGATTTATTTTACTTCTTTAAATATGGAAACTAGTAGGTCGGAAAAGGGGACTCTTCCCCAATATTTAAATTTTAGAATTTGAAGTTAAAATTGGTGCCAATCGTTTTTGGTCATTACATACTATTCCCCATTTTAATATGTACGTGTATTTCAATAACACCCTGTATATTAACTAGGAAATTCAACACCGGCAATAGGCTTCAAAAATTATTAATTAATACCACAGCGTACTATAAAGGTGTTTCAACTCCCTGAAAAAACATACCAAAACCGGTCGTACTTAGGGCAAAAATCCGCTAGGTTCGTTAGTGTCGTTACGGCGGAAAATTGCGGCAATCTTTTTATCTGTCAAAAAAAGTGCAATCATAAAAATAGTTAATGGTCAACAAATAAGTTTATTGTTATTGATGGTTGCTTATAAGTGTTTTTTTTTTAAACAAGCTACACTGATGTGTGCGTTTATACGATCAAAAAAAGTGTTCAAGATTTAATAAATATGCTCCAATTAAGTTACAAGTTGCTGCCAGAGACTTATTACTAAATAAGTGAAATGGGGGTGTTTATAAAAAACAGCTGATTTTGTTTTGTGTTCAAATATTACCTTTGGCTTTGGCAAAAACAGCAATACAGTGGGTTACTGATTATAAAATGAAGAAGTGGACCTTAACTATGGTACTCAGATTGAAGCTTATTATTTTTAAAGTGAGTTTTGTGATTTTCATTGCCAAGATTAAAGATATTCAATAAACATTTAGTTTTATACCTACTATAATCAAATCTATACATAGTGATTGGAATTACAAACATTTCTGTGAAATAGCAGTATATCAGAATAATGAAGTCTCACTGGACTGGAGAATATATGTTTCCAAAGATCAGTAAGTACCTACATCAATTATTATTATTTTTATTAATAAGTATCAGTAATAAATACATCTCAAAGAATAACAAGGTTGTAACTGTACTTTTTGGAAAAAATGAGATTGGTAGAATATATTAATTAATTTGTTTTTGTGACCAATATGTTCATCTGTTAATTATCAATGTTGTGTTATCGAAACACTAACGTTATTCACATGGTTCTATCTACATGTACATAGAACTTATACAGTTTTTAGCAAGTGTCATTATAGTAGTCAGATCTTCGTTATTCCCTAATCCCTACAAAATGTAGTCTCCATCCTCCACAATTATATTAAGATTAAAGGCCAGGTTTTACCTCTGAATAAAGTTGAAAGTAACTACTTGCTGATTAGGCTATAGATTATACTTACGCCTAACTTTACTCAGAGGTTAAAAAATCTGCCATTAAAAGAACAGTGAGTTTTAGAGCATAAACAGTTTTGATTGAAAATTATAAAAAAATGATATAGGATAACTGGAAAGATTTATAATATAAAACAACATTTAAAAATTCTGAATTAACAAAAGTATGTATTTTCTGTTCCAAGCGTTGTCTCTGTTACCTAAACTAAATACTAGAAATAAAGTTTTAACTGGCAGTTACTACTATGCTTTATCAAATATTCTAAAAAATGCTGCAATGCTAGATGAAATCTTTAATTAGGCATCAAATTTGTAAAATGTTAGAGATAGTATGTAGGTATATAGGGAAAATAAAAAATATAATTATAATGAAGAGTAAGAACTTTTAAATTTTAATATAACTAGAACAAAATATTCAGTAATTAAAAATTTTGATAGGAATTAAAAATTATGCTCGAGTATAAATGTTGTGCTTGTTTTTAAGTGGTTTCGATTTACTTTAGGTTTGTTCCAACAATGCTCAGAAATGAGTTACTGACACCAGGATTCTGCACAGTAGTTTATTGAGACTGCAAAATTGTGTACTACCCAGTGGTTTGTTTCTGATCATTGTTGGAACAGACCTTTTATTCAATACATAATCGAACAAGTTAAATGTGTATTTGGAATTTTTTTAATTTTACAAATCTGAAATGATGCACTTTTTGTAGTTTTTAATAATGCTTATTTTTTTTTTTTTTTTTTTTTTTTTTTTTTTTTTTAGTTTCTTGTTCATTTAATAAAGATGCTTTATTGTATATGGGGTAATAATTTTTAAGCAGAGGCGTGCAGCACCCACAAGATCACTGCCAGAATTACAGCAAATGGGTAATCTAGAAATATGGAGTAGGTTCCCTGCACAAGATTTTCAAGAACTTGTAAATACAATGTTTTAATGAATTATTGCCGTTATCAAAGTTAAAGGTGATGAAACACTTATGAAAATTTTTAAATATTTAACCATTTCAGTGTATTTGTCCCTCCAGAGGGACACTGTCTTAATTAACCCTGAAGTATATCTGTTAATTTTGGTAGAAATTTTTTCTTTTTGGTTTATTTACTTTATTTGCGTTACTTTTAAGGATTAATATTATAAAAAAATTATTTTCATAGTAAATTTTTATTTTTGTAATGTCCCTGAACAGGGACGTTATGTCTTGGAGTAATTAAAAATACTATGAAAATATTTTAATTTACTTAAAATAAACAAAGAAAACATACAATCTACTACAATGGTATTTTTTTTAATGAAAGTGGAAGTGAAAGGGTTTAAAAAATAAAAGAATTTGTCAGATTTATGTATAATTTGTTCTTGTAGTGACAGTCACTATAAAGAGAAGTGTGCTAATTGAAACGGGACAGGGCTCATATAGTTTTATTTAAAAAGTAAACCTTGTCATTAATTAAATATAAATGATGATTATATTACATTATTGAAATATATAATGTAAAACAAATTGTTGTAATGTTTTTCTAAAATCGGAAGTGTTGTCAGGTTTGTTACTGTCTGCTGCTAACTGTGATATGTACAAGCGAACATAATAAACCTACTTATTGAGTACATTAATATAAAAAACTCATAATAAATCTGGAAACTATACATTTGAAATTTTCCTACTTATTTTTTCATTACTGCTATTATCTAATAGAACAATTCCTATGATTTTATTTAATATTTCATTTTTCTCAAATAAATATAAAAAATAATTAGTAAAATTATAAAATGAGTTCTAATTAAATAATGAACTATACAGGGTGTTATTGAAATACACGTACATATTAAAATGGGGAATAGTATGTAATGACCAAAAACGATTGGCACCAATTTTAACTTCTAAAATTTAAATATTGGAGAAGAGTCCCCTTTTCCGACCTACTAGTTTCCATATTTAAAGAAGTAAAATAAATCGAAATTGAACTTACCCATAGAAATTGCACTGTTGCCGTAGCAAAACCAATTAATTCAAAATAAAGTTTATTACAGTAATTGTTCAAAATGCCGTCCATTATTATTTACACACACTTGCAATCGTCTTTCCAAAGAACTTTGAACATTAGAAATTTGTCTTGGATTTTGTCGTAGTTCCTCGGCTACCGCATTAACTTTATTGGTTAATTGTTCAACACTATTAATAGGTTCATTATAAACCAGTTGTTTCATGTGACCCCACAAAAAGAAATCGCATGGATTTAAGTCCGGAGATCTCGGAGGCCACTTAGTAGGTCCATTTCTGCCTATCCACTTTTGAGGAAATCTAATGTTCAAAAACTGCCGTACGTTTAAATCAAAGTGAGGAGGAGCGCCATCTAGTAGGTACCACATCCGTTGCCTTAATTGTAACGGTATCTCTTCTAGGAGTACTGGCAAAATATCTTCTAAAAAGTGGAGATATCCTGGCCCATTTAATCTGTTCGGGAGAACATAAGGCCCGATTAAATACTGATCTATTATGCCATCCCAAACATTTATTGAAAATTTTCTTTGATGCCCAGTTTCCCTAATGGCGTGAGGATTTTCATCACTCCAAATATGCGTATTGTGCATATTGAACACGCCATCACGAGTGAATGAAGCCTCGTCAGTATACAATAATATTTTTAGAAAATCAGGAATATCAACACATTTTTGAATCATCCGTTCACAAAACTCCACTCTCTTTTCTTCATCACCTGGATATAAGGCCTGGACTTTTTGGATGTGATAAGGATGTAAACCTTGTTCTTTAAGTGTCCGCCACACAACAAATGAGGACACTCCAATTTCAAGACCTAGTCTTCTACAACTTAATTGAGGCCGGTTTTCAACAGCTTCCAATATTTCTTCTTCGGCCGCCAATGTTCTTTGTGTTCTTGTTCTCTCTCGATCTGCATTGACACTCTCAAATTTTCCATGGTCTCTTAGATGCTGAACAGTTGAAATAAACGTACGACAGTCCGGAATTCTCCGATTTGGAAACCGTTCGCGATACAGGATTTGTGCTTGCCGAGAATTTTCTCCAGCTGCCCCATAAACCAGCACTATATCCGTTAGTTCAATATTCGTAAATAGTGGCATCGTAAAAAAATATTTAAAAGTAATCGTAACAACACTTTTTACCAACTTGGAAATGACGCGCTCGTGTTAGCCAGATTCGTAAATCAACTAAAATTTTAATAATCTATAGTTTATCAAATATTCTAGTTTTTTGATAACGAGGGTAGTAAAAACCAGTCTTCGGAAATAGAAATTAATTCGAAAATCTTGGCAACATGGTTATTTCTTACAAGACTAGTTTTCTTATCATCTGACAAAAACTTGCATATTAATTACTGTTGATGTTTAAAATAGGTAAATAAACCTAATTTATATAGGTCATCCTCAACATATCAGTGAAGTACGTTTGTTTTAGAATTAATTTTCAAAAATTAATAACTCCCTTAATAACGGGTATTTTTAAAAAATAATATTTTTCTACATTCAGTGGGGATCTGCGCAATACCCAGTTTTAATATGTACGTGTATTTCAATAACATCCTGTACTATTATTAATTTAAATTGTTAATATAAGAAATGAATAAATTAAGTAAGTAAAAGTGTAATAATGGGAAATGTGTAAATTGTATTTATTTCTAATTTTAAATAATTTTGTGTGTATTGTTAATTTTCTTTCTAATGTAAAATTAATAAATTAATAATTTTAACAAAAATTTAATGAGATGTTTTATTTGTGTTAGAATCCGAATACAATAAGAAGAATGCTGCTGTCATAATGATTACTTCGAATTTCAAATACATAGTATCTATAACTTATCAATAAATAAATATTAAGTTATTAGGTATAAAAAAATATTTCCTATATTCCTAAAAGATTAACACTTAACCCCCAGTGGATAACTTCGGTAACTGTATCAGCAATACTTTCCACAATCCTTGTCTCCTTTGAGAAGTAGTCCCATCATAAGTAATAAAAGCAGGAACAGCATTTTTTAGGTAGTTTTTTTTTTATATTTGCACTGCACATTAAATAATGGTAATCTTATAATTGAAGAGTCTGGAAATGCACCATTCGTGTTCCGGCTAGTTCTGATAGTTGGAATCGTAACATATAGTTGCAAGGTTATATTTAATTATTTGGAACCAGGGAATAAGCATATTGAAATAACTTTTACTTTTTAACATGTATTTACCAATTTTTACATCGATTAAAAATAAAAAAAATTTATAGATTTTCAAGTAATACGATCGTTATTTTTAACTTCAAATTTGTGTCAAATTCTAGACTTCAGTGCGGAGTGGTGTGAATATGCGGATAATTATTAGGTACATCAGAAAAAACATTGTTTAAATTATTAACCAGTGTATGTACAAATTATTCAATACACAAATTACCAACATCTACGACCCCAAACTACATTTATTTACTTAAAGGGATTATTAATTTAAAATCAGTACTTCTATAAAAACCTAGTAAATACATTTAAAGAACTGGAACAAAACACATTCGGGGATGATTATTATTAAACAAATGTATACAGGGTGTTAAAAAAAAAGTGTCACAAAATAAAACGGGGGGTAGTATGGGCCAAAATATGCAGAAAAGTCTTAATAAACATATGTCCGCAAATGAATGGTTTCAGAGATACGGAGTGTTTTGTATCATTTTTTGATTATCTTTTTTCATTCTCAAAAACTTGCTTTTCTTATCGAAGTCTACCGATGTTTTTTCATAGATACTATTTGCAGTTATTATTTTGTTGTGGGTGAATAATTTTATAAATTTTCGTTATGCCTGTTTACACTAATATTGAATTAGCTGACATGCATTTTATGTACGGTCGTGCAAATGGCAATGCGAGGGAAGCGCTACGTCAGTATTTGAACATCTCATTTAACTCTATGTTGTTATTGATTGTTTATAAATATCATTGTTTTCTTATAATAATAAAAAATTGTTATAAACACAAAATGGTACGTATCTCCGAAACCGCTAATTTGCGGTCATATATTTATCGGCGGGTCCTTTTTGCCCACAAATCTCTGTTTTCTACCTGTGTAAGTAAAGGGGTGCGTTAATCTTACTGGTATTTTGCCCACAGTAGCATTCAGGTACCTAAACCCGCAAATTACATCCGCCCACAAATAGGTACCTACCTGATTATTAATAATTCTAATAGGTACTTACTTTGGGTGTTTACTGTTTATATTTCAGTCAGTTTTTATACGTTGATGATTGTAATTCGAGTGTTTATAAACAATAATTATTTCTATAATGTCAGCTACATTGATTAAAAGCACACGCGGGAAAGATGTACTCCTTTTTGGAGAATTTTACGTTTGCCAAAGATAGAGAAATGAAAAGTGGAGAAGTTTCTTGGAGATGCTCCCAAAGAAAAACAAATGCTTGTAATGCCACTGTATTTACAATTGGTCCTGAACTTTTAGTATCCAGAGGCAACCTAATTCATAGCCATGAAGCAAATGAACCGAAATTAAACAGGAAAATTATTTCTAATTCGTGTAAACGAAAAGCAGTTGATGATATTTCGGAAAAACCTTCTAAAATTATCCGTAAAGTACTTGCTACTAATTTACCAGAGTCACTAACTACAATTGATGTGTCCTACATAAGAAAAACTATATACAACAGTCGTCGCAAAATACTACCAGGTCCATTACCTACAAATATACAAGAAGTGCATGATGCAGTTGACTTATATTCTAATACATTTAAAACCAGTAAAGGTGAACATTTTCTTTTAATAAATAGCAGAGAAAATAATATTATTGTATTTACATGTGAGACAAATATTCGTACTTTGTGTAAAATGAACGTCTTGTATATGGATGGAACATTTTCGTATTGTACAAAGTTTTTCCTACAATTATTTACCATTCATGGGCTGTGTAATGGACACTATGTGCCCCTGGTATATTGTTTATTACCAAACAAATCTACCGATATATACAAACATTTGTTTTCGTTATTGCATTATAAAATTTTGGAAACTTACAGTATTGCTTTAAATCCATCTAAAGTGTTCGTTGATTTTGAAATAGCAATTCATAAGGCGTTAATTTATATGTGGCCTAATACTGTAATCAATGGCTGCCGATTTCATCTACATCAAGCGTGGTATCGTAAAATTCAGTCTCTGGGATTAATGACTGAATATACAACTAACAGTGATACCGGAAAATGGCTTAAAACATCTTTTGGGTTGACATATTTAAACGCCGATGAAGTTGGAGACTGTTTTGTGTTTGACTTAATGGCAAGTAAACCAGAAAATGCCGTTCTCGATAGGTATGCCGATTACCTATTAGAAACATATATTGAAGAAAATTCTACATTTCCTCCAAGTATATGGGCAGAAAAAACAGCTTCAATTACAAGAACTACAAATGCCTGTGAGTCGTTTCATTCAAGGTTTAATTCTTCATTCTACTGTACACATCCTTCTGTATATATTTTTATAGAAAAGCTTAAAGACTTTCAAATCGACACGTATGTCATAATACAAAGCTTAAGTATACCTAAGAAAATCAAAGACAAAAGTGTAAAACAAAAAATTCAGTGTTTAGAAAAATTTATACAGCGATTTGATCTGCAGCAAATCCGCAGATTAGAGTATATAAAATTTGTATCACATTTATCCCTCCCAGTTGAAAAATATGTAAATAAAATATAAATATATAAAAAATATAATATAACTTATGTATATTTACTTTTTTATAATAATAAAAATTAGTGTTTAATATAATTTTTAGTTTAATTAATAATGTGTTTTTACTTTTCGATAATATATAAAAAATAATAAATGAAAGATATATCTATTATGATTTATTCAGTTAGAAATAAATTTGGGCAAAATACCAACAGGATTAAGATGACCTTTTACTTGCTGTGGGCAAATTACCTATAGGATTAGCAGCTTTAAATATTTTGTGGGCAAATTACCACCGCCCATATTTATTAAGACTTTTCTGCTTATTTTGGGTCATACTATTCACCATTTCATTTTGTGACACTTTTTTTTAACACCCTGTATTTAAACACTTGAAAATAAAAAGGCTGCAAGTAAAATAAATTTATCATAGTATCTATTTGATTCTTATAACCAGATACAACTTTCTAGCATTATAATCAGGCTAAAAGGAATAAGTCAAAGATTTTATTTATTCGCAGGGTCAGAAAAATATCAAAAGAAATAGGTACCTTGTGTATATGAAATTTATACCATGAACACATTATAATAGGGTCCAAGTCATAACATTATTAGTACCAAGGAGACAGGATAAATAATACGAAATATTTATATAGTAAAACTTTATACTAATAATTATTTTTATTACAGAAAAGACAAAGTTGAATAACCTATTTACATAACCTACAATTATTTAAAACGTAGACATTAAACATATTTACTTGAAAAATAACGTTTCCTAGTAGATTTCTTAGCACTTTTTCACGGATAACATAATTTGCATTAAAATGTTTTTCACAAATGGAACTTTTGGGTTTAATGTTTATTTTCATACCACCAATAATTTGCACCATATTCTGTATAACTGTTTTTTGGCATTATAAAACTGCTATTAATATTTTGAAGACTCTCTCCCATAATCACAATTAAAAACAGCACAACGATCCACCATGATTTATATATTTTAAGATTTTAAAAAATATTTATCTGTCAACACTTTTTAAATTGCAGCTCCTACTTTTATCTTTTATTTACTTTCTCGCCGGATAGATACTAGCGAACCTAGCGGATTTGATGCACCTTATAGTACACCGTGATTAATACCAATAAATCCATGTCACTTAAATATCAAAAATGCAATGGGATATTTCCTAGAATCATATCAAAATGTGACACATGCCAAATTTTTGCATAAATAAAGCCAGTCTGATTAGAAACACGCTCCACTCTGCTTGATATTTTGAAATATTTAACAAATTGTTAGAAGAGTAATATATTTTGCGATATCCAGTTTCAATTTATTAATGGCACTGTAACAAAAAGAAAATAATCTGCCAAAACTTCTACCTATAGTTGGTAGAAAACACCGATCATAAACAAGACCAGAAGGGTCACTTGGCATCGGTACTTTAAAGTGTCGCTTACGGAACCAATCGTTTTATTTAAAAGCTATTTAATATTTAGTAAAAAAAAAAAAAGAAAAAAAAATCATACATTTAATACAGAATGGCGCGTAAACTTCTTTTTTTGATATTCTGTTTAAAAAATAACAAAATTATTACTTTTAGAAGATTTTGAAAAAAATAAAAGGTTTCTCTATTCTAAGTTTTGTAATTATTAGTACTTCCTGAAAATTTCACCAAAATTAAACCAAAACTAAAGGTATGCAAGAAATTTAAAATTTTTCAAGGACGAATTAATTGTAACTGAATGTTATGACTTTATGACCATACCTGAAACATCGTTAGTTGTGTTTCATCCCTTGTGCCTAGCGGAAGACTTAAGTCTGGCCTACCTACATCGAGTTTAACAGGTACTGTCTCTTTGTTATTTTAATCTGAAGGTTTTGGTGAAATTTATTATTTAGCAGAGGACCACGCACTTTTCTTATGCAAACGGGAGTACCGTCAAAATGTCTGAATTTTTTATATGTTAAATTACTTGATGTCCCCATCAAAAGTGTCCATAGGCCCAATCGTATCCTATGACTAGATTTTGAGATACAAGGTGTTGAAGTTAGAAATCCTTAATTCTTTAAAATGGACACCATAAATCACCAATTAATATATTTGGAAGTTATTTGCTCATTCTGTATAGTCAAAATACATACTTAACTACTTTAATTAAAATATTGTCCCTTACATGGTGATTAAGGACAGCGTCTCCTAGGAATTTCTGAACAATATTATGTCAATTTAGATTCAATCAAGGAGGTGCTGTTACCTACCGACTAGAGAGTGAATTAGTGCAAATTATTACAGAAATCTTTAAGTAACTATAAATATCGACCGACTAGCTATTAGGGGATATTGTATTATATTGTATTATAAACCAGTTTTTAGTAGACTGAGTTTGAAGGATCATAATAATAGTCCTGAACATAAAATCTATTTTTCAATAATTGCCGGGATTTTACCAAATAAGAAAAATTATTTCGTGATTGTGAAAACGGTCCAATCGTTTTATATGCCATTTATAATATTATAAAAATGTAAACTCTAGGACTCATTTTGGAGTATGAGCATACTTTATTTCAATACTTTTATTGTACTGTTTCATAAAGTATTACATTTTATTTTTATCGAAAATTGACTTTGTTTCCTGGACCAAAGTAAAGAATGAGGTAGGTATGCAGATGGTAACAACAAAAACGATATCTTGCCTCACATTAAATATAAATATTTCCTAAAACAAATAATTTGGTTTATATACGGGTAGTAATACGAGGGATGTTTATAATTTCAAGTCACGAATATAGAGTCGTTTCAAAATATATTGCCACAATAATTGCGTCACATTGAGTCGGAGTGGGACGCTTGACGTGTCGCAATTCGCAATATATTTTAAAACTATTCTACCTAATTAATAAATTGTGATTTTGAAGTATCGAATGAAAACTATATTCTCATTGGTTAAAGATGGAAGTTTTTGTCATTTGAATGTTCAGGAATATTAATTGTGATTAATTGGTTAAATACCAAAGTTATCTGTTATCTGATGTTGGTACTAACCTAATGTTTTTGGGTAATTTTGACTGTCATTTCCTGGAATTTCCAGGCCCGCACAAATATTTATCCTATTAAAGTACAAAAACCCTACAATAGATATTATGAGTAGGTATTTAACATTCATTTATCTTATCTTATCTTAGGTAGTTATTTCCTAGAAACATTTCCCTGATTGTCAATAACACATTACCATATATCTGTGCCAATATGACGTCACGACTTTTAATATACTTAATGAAGGCTGGGGGAAGGAGATAAGAGTCTATAAATTTACAAACAAGCTTACGGGTATTTAGTTTTCAAAATTACATCACACGTTTCTGAAGTGTTTTATTGTGCTGTTTGTTTTTAATAAGTGTTATTTTCTTTAACAGAAAATTGATTTATTTGTACCAAGTGTCCTAGTGAGTTTCATTGTACATTTTAATCAGTTTTATTTTTGGATAAATTGACATCGACTTCCTGCATTAAAGGTAGGTAGTATTTTTTTTCTCACTCTCGAGTTCGTCATTGAATAAAAAAATTAAACGCTATAATTTTAACATTCAAATATTTGCAATTAAAAAATAATATTACGTATTAAATTTGACAATAAAAAAACTTGTTATTTAATAATAATGTTTCATTATTCTGAATATATTTTTTATACGATCAATATCCAAAGTAGGTAGGCTTTTGCACATTAAAATCTAAATAAAAAGTTGACGTTTTCTGCGAATTGTCATAATTTGACATTATTGGCGCACATTACCTAATATTCAAACCCATTTCCATGCTTAAAAATAGAAGATGGTGACATTCATTTAAAAGAAAACCATAACTACTTTTACCAGGTGAAAAATTTCAATATGTTAAAATAATTCATGATTTTTATGAAATGTGCTAGAAATGATACTAAAATATTAATATTCTTTTTATGTTTGATTTTCTAATAATGATTTTATATACTTTTAGATTCAAGGACAGCTAGGTATAGCTCAAAAAAAATTGCGCTACTTTGTAGTATATACTGGAGATGAAAATCCACTATTTGTTGAAAAAATTCATTTTCAACCCATTTTTTTTTTAAATATGGTTGAAAAATTTTACTCGGAATATATGGCACCTGAGATAATTTTAAATAGAAGAGGACAAGGATTAAAATGTCTGGATACTCCATATAATGAAACAAAGTGCAAAGAATAGCAAATTTATAAAAATAATAATTTAATGGACTTTAATGATACAAGTACTTGAAATAATGGTTTTTTTGCGCAGAAGCATGTTCATACGTAATTTGCAATTGGTAACCATTAATCACAGATGGAAAAGTATATACGTCAACGATATGTTCTCTTATTTTTGATTTATTTTAACAAGTATAATATATGGTATGTTACTTATAGTATAGATTTTTTTATTTCTCGATCTAATTTATTTGTTATGTCTTCAGCAATTGTCGCTTTCAGTTGACATAAACGAAATTGATAAAAAGTGTTTTTCGCATTTTATTTTGACTGTTTCTCTTACTTTCGAATAGAAACTGAGCTTTGTAAACATAAAATGACGGATATGTCAAACTAAAACTGACGGTAAAATGAAACATTAAGTGTCGTTAAATGCAACTTTTGAACTAGTTTCAAAAACAGCATTAAAATGATATTATCATTCACAATGTACTAATTTCCTATACTTTTAGTTGATAAATAACCGATAATCATACATCATATAACAAATAGGCGCGTGTCAAAAGGTCACCGGTGAAAAAAGAGTGCCGATGAAAAAAGGTCGTTTCCAATTGTATCATATAAACAGTATCAGAGGCAGTATTATCATCTCGTATATCCTCCGTAAACACACATAATATAAACGGAAATAATCAAATACTAGTCAAAATATTATCGATCGGAGCACCATCTTTATTACATTACATGAAGTAATTATTGATTTTTCGGGGTTGATTTAGAGTTAAATTAGACGCCATTTTTGGTCCAAATTCGTTTTGACATGTTTTTTCAAAGAAAGTGACTTATAAATTTCAAATCTACACGTTTTGAAAAATATACAATATTTAAATATTCTGAGTGTACCAAATTCCAAGTAAAGGTTGAACTTAGGTCGTATTACATTTTTTTTTATTATTTGTTTGACATCGAGGTTAAAATAATTCTAATTGAGATGAAATAAAAGGGGGTTATTTTACATGATTGGTTTTTATTGAAAATAATAAATTTATTAATTTTCAATAGTAAGGTGACCTAAGTTAGACCTTTATTTTTAATTTGGCCAAAAATTAGATTTTTAAACACTACATATTCGGAAAACTGTCGATTTAACTTTTGGTCTACACATACACTTTTAATACACAGGGATACCCCGTCCTTAATGATTCGGCAGATCTTTTTTGGTCAAAGTAGGTATTTCCACCGAACAAAAATAGCTGAAATACCGAAAAAAAAAAATATATCACCGTCAAAGTTCCTCAATATTTGATATCGTATAGTACTCGATGTACTCGTTCAAAATTTTTATTGGTAAAATTACATCCTATGAGTAGTTTTCCAAATATAACCTAATTTGTACCAAATATATGAATTTTAAACAAAAAAATATACTGATATAAGTAGATATGTTTCAGAGATATACTGCATATTAGATAATTTGACACACTGTGCTGGATTAGAAATATACCCCTTGTATTATTTGAGGGCAGCCAAAATTATTTCCTAGTTACAGGGTGATTGCGGTTGAATATGTAAGGTGAAAAAATCAACAAAATGTTGAAATTGTTGATAAAAAAATAGAAAATAATTGCCTTTTAACTTGGGAGTTGTTTATCAAAAAAATCTTATTAGTTCACATACAGAGTCATACATTATTTCATTACAAAAAAAGTTCGTTATACGGTAGGTCTAAGTAGGATTTAGGGAAATGAATAATGATCGGATTATATGTTTATTTTGACTAGAGCATTGGCTCTTTATATTGCCTCTTTATGTATATTTATATCAGATTGGGAACTCATCTGACAATCCATGTCTTAGTTAGGAAAGCAAGTAAAACTTTTCGAGCAATGCTTCTTAAGTTACCATAATATTGTTCTATTGGTTCACAAAATATAACGAGTAGATACCACAAAAATGAATTTTAAACAATAAATATATACTGACATAAGTAGATATTTTCAACAGAACTTATATTAAATATTTTGACACACTGTGTTTAGATTAGAAATATAACCCTTGTATTATTTGGAAAGAGACAAAAATTTCGAACTTACAGGGTGATTGCAGTTGAATATGTAAGATAAAAAAGTCAATAAAATGTTGAAATTGTTGCCAAAGAATAGGAAATAATTACCTTGTGAGTTGTTCATCAAAAAAATATTATAAGTCTTCATACAGGGTCATACGTTATTGAGGTACAAAGACGTTGATTATACGGTAGGTCTAAGTAGGATGTAGAAAAATTATGAACGGATTACAGGTTTATTTGGCTCGAATATTGTCGTAAGTACCTATTTGTATTATATATTTAAATAAGATTATAAGCTCCATTCCACGCCACCAATGAGGTAAAGTCCCCAATACATTTTGTTTTAAGTCGCATCCCCTAAAAGATGGTTACAGTTGAACTTGCAAGGTGAAAAAATCAACAATATATAAAATTATTGCCAAATATTAGAAAATAAATTGCTTGTGAGTTCTTTATTGAAAAAGATTATAAATATACATACATTAATATTTTAAATAGCCAATACCAAACTTTGTCAAACTGACATGGTTTTTGGAATAACTAGAAAATAAAAACATTTAATGGAGCCTCAGAATGAAGTAGTCAATGAGCAGAAAAATCTGGGAAATTATCAATTTCTTAACTACTGTTTCATTGCGAGTTTTCTTCTAGGAAATCCATTGAGTAATAGTTATGTACACAATGAAGTATATATGTCATATCTACTTATTGGTACTCATTCATATAAGAAATAGTATTTTCATGTTGTTGGTTTCAAATATTTAACATAAGTCGAGCAGACATATTATTGTAATTTAATTTTCACGAAACATTTGTTGATATTTTTATAGTTTACAGCTTACCTGTTCCTCTCTTGATTTTTCAAGGGCTTCTCAAAACAATATGATATGAATATAGGGTAATAAAATATTCGTAATTTTCGAATAACCTGTCTGTTTTTATATTTTCATTATGCAAAGGCATGCAAGTCGTTTTGTTAAGTATTTAATGATTATAACGCCATAAATATTTAAACTTGGAAATATAATTATTCTTTAACATCCTGTAACTCCGTCATTTTTCACTTCAAACGTAAAGTATTATAGCTTGTTGTAATCGACACAACCAAGGCATTTTAAATCGGTTTTGGTCTGGTACCGTGTTAAGAATCACCCTGTATATTCGTAATGATAAAATATAAAGCTTAAGGCTGCCTGTATGCTTTTTTATATCTACTGTGATAATATATAATTTTTCCGAAGATTTTAACAAATATTGATTACCCTGTATATTTTGTAACCTATGAGTTTTAGACGATTGATAGATTTTATTAGTAAATTCTAAAAAATGGTGAATACGCCAAAAACCTTATAGGATATATAAACATGCTTACACTTGATTTATATAGTAATTACACTTATTACACTATGTAATTACATTATTCAATTACACTATGCAATTACACTATGCAATTACTCTATGCAATTACACTATGCAATTACGCTCACTGGGAGGTACTTGCTAATTGCGCGAAGCGTGGGGGTGGGTACTTATGATAATTACTAATTACCTCTCATTACCTCCCGTCCAGAACTGGCCAATCACAACTACTACTGATTAAATGATTAAATATTTTCCGAATAATTGAACATCCATCTATTGCTAACTTTTATAATAAATGACGTTTGTATTACTTTAAGTGAGCATTAGACCGTTCTGTATTAGTGTTTTAAATAAATATTGTTGCAAACATGGCGTTTGTAAATAGGATTAGCTGTTATGTTTGCAATAGACACTTTCAACTTCGACTCACTATTCATTTAGACGAGGACAATAATATAGATGTGCTTAACATTGCTAATTTTAGAAGATAAGCTACCGGACATCCTGCAGTCGATAATCTACAAGAAGTAAGATTATGTTTAAACTGTTATCACGCAATTACACAGGAACTTAGAAATATTGTAAATGATCCAAATTGCCTAAGACTTAATGTTTTAACACCCCACTTAGTTCGTGGTTGTATAATTTGTAACGCACAAGTAAATGTAAGAAAACTATCGGCAATATGCAGAGCAAATATTTTTTTAGTCTCAAATATGTATGTACCCGAATATCTGAAGATTTGTGACATTCATCTAAATCATTCGGGTTTACTAATGATTAATTTACATGCTGGTTTGCGTTTTGTTTATAGAACATTCCTCCACGTTAATATTCAGTAATTTTTGTCTAGTTTAAGAGCGGCTGCTAATGCTAATAATAATTTAAAAAATTGGGAAGACAAATACTTTTAGTTTAGAAGAATTTCAATATTTAACTTCAATTTCTAAAGAGAATTTTCAAGAATTATATGAATTTTGTGAACCAATAGAACAATATGGTAACTTAAGAAGCATTGCTCAAAAAGATTTACTTGCTTTCCTTGTTCAGTCCTATTGCTATTTTAAGAAGGAACATTTAGTTAAGCCAGAAATTACAGTAGCTCCTGACGGATATATGTTATAAATCAATGGTCCCTATTTTTCTGATGCATCTAATAATGATGCAGCAATCTTACGGCAACAATTGGTTAATGATAATAATGAATTTAGAAACTGGATTACAGAAGGAGATATAGTAATAGTAGAGGCTACAGAGATGTTATTCCTAGATTAGAAGAACTTGGGTTAATTACTTAAATGCCACCTTTGCTTCATCAAAACCATCGGCAATTATCAACAAGTGAAGCTAATAGAGCGAGACTAATAACTAAAACTCGTTGGGTTGTAGAAGCCAGAAATGGACATTTTAAATCCATTTTTAAATTTTTTAAAGGCCGCATATCCACGCATCATGCAGTTAATTTGAGTGGTTTTTATCAGATTGCAGGTGCGTTGTTAAATAAGTTTCATCCTCTTATAAACCTACCAGGTACAATGGACATAGCAGTTGAAATTTTAAACAAACTAGATGACGTTAATATTATACAAGCACGCCTCGAAGCCAGGGTTACCAGGTTTTTGAAAGAGATGACGGACAGACAGAGGATTTTAGGGGAAATAGAGGAAAGTAAAAAACAACTCAGTCTATTTTTACTCTTTTAATCAAAATTACTTATTTTGCAAGAAATCCTTACCTAATTTTGGTAAAGATACATACACTGAGGTGATTTTACAAATAATAAGGTGAAAATGTAAAGTTAGAAAATCGAGAAATGGCAAATCGAAATCCAAAGTCAGAAACATTTTCACCTTATTATTTGAAACCATAGAAATAATATAGAAGACCAATATAAACATAACATTTAAGCAGAAATTGAAACCTACTGTGCATAAAAACGCGTCTCTGCGCCTGACATCGCAAAATAGTGTGTCTAGAAGCTTGCGCAATAAGCATGACTTGTCCCTGTAGTGTTGCCAAATATATTAAACATACCTAACAGAAAAGAATTTTAAATTAATTAATTTTTAAATTATATGATTTAAACAGTTTATATCTACGAAATATCGCCACAAAATAACTTATAAACATTTAAATAATCAACTAATAATATTTATGTGTAATTACATTCCCAAAAATATATACAAATACCGTATTAATGTCATTAATACCGTATTTTTAATGTTCAATAAGCGATTCACCTACAAATTCAATATTGACCTGGCAATAGCACTAAAATCCGGTGTTTCAAGGCTATATGACGCTGCCCTTACAGGACCGTTTGTAGTTTATTATTTATGCCGCGTTTGAGAATCCACATCGGATGCATCTGAGATGTAGTAAGTAGTAAATCTTTGATCACGTGATTCAGTATACGTAAATGTAATGGGACAGATGTGTCCGATGTGGATAAAAAACGCTCGAGATGTAAAAAATGCATCCGATGTGGATTCTCAAACGCGGCATTAATTACACGATGAAAGTGGCATTTTATTTTTAGTTTTGTGTAGTGTTTAGTCAAATCCTAGGTACAATAAAAGACATTTTTACATTGGCTAATGAAAATGTAAACAATGTATTAGGCAGCTGTTATATTTATTACAAGATTAATGTCTGCAAATCTAAACCTACCTAAGAATTATAATTATGTAAATAGAGATCTGTATATTTATATACAGGCTGCCCAGCGACGGGGAGACATTATCGATATCGGTTTTAAGGCATTTTAAAACATAAACCCGATCTCAACAATCTTAGGAACTCTTCTGTCACTCGATATTTTAATCGGTACTTCCTCTTCGTTTTTTGGCTGGCACAACAATTATTTACATTTCTTCATTCCTTACGGCGTTCGAACCAGTAAGGTTTAAAGAAATTTAAAAAAAAACCTACTTTAAAAATAAAGATGTTAATGATTTTCTTATGGATCCCATCTTCAGATCTTGACTTAATGTATATAAAACTGTTTCCTTTTCTAACAAAAAGAATCCTAGAAATCGGGCAACGTGGTAAAGAATTATCGCTCAACATACATAAAAAAATATTTCAACGAATTGAGAATATCCTACCATTTTGAAGTATGTTAAAAAAAAATTGTTAATAAAGTGAAAAGTAGGGCATGAACATATATTATAAAGTATATAAAATGATAGATAAATCCAGTTTAGAAGGTATTATAAATAAACTGTGGAAATATCGAGAATCTCGATTTCTACGCAATTTAGTATGAAAGCTGATCAAAATGAAACACATGAACGACAAACTGTTATTGACAACTTTCTTCAAACGTTTTCTATTTTTCCGAAAACTAACTAGATAGTTCGAAAATCATTTCCTTCGTTAAAACGCCTCTTGTTCCGAAAAAGGTACACGCCTGTCAACATTCATCGTTCATTAAAAAAGTGGTAGATACAAAACGCTTCGTATTGTAAGGCCAAAATATATTTAGAAATCGAAATATTCATATAAAAAAAAATCATATGAGTAAGATAACTACCAAATTAATGATTTACAAGTATATTCCTATTATTTATAAAATAGGTTTGCAATGTGCTGGTGTGGAATGTTATCATCGACTAAAAACTTTATATCTTTGTATTAAATTGATCGAAAACAAACTATAAATTGGTTTAGGCTATATAGAATGTTTCTAGTAAGCAGCAATTAATTTTTATTATGGAACCGAAAGACTCTTTTAAAAGGGTTCAAAATTAAAATAAAATATGTACCAAGTAAATGTAGTAGTATTTTTTAATTTTTTAATTTATATTGAAAATGGTAACATGAAAGGTTTTCTGTCTAACGACTCATAGTCTCGGCTGACAAAATGTAAAAAAATATCGAACATAATATTCCTGGGCCCTATTTTGCACTCCCCAGATTAAATTTAGTTGTAGCAAATGATATTATCAAATAAGATGTCAAATCACAAGCAAAATCTCGTGACTACAGTACTAATGATTGCCTGTTTGTAAAAGTATCTTTGTTTGTAAATATTTATATGCATAGTTATATTTAAATGCGCGAGTGTAATGTTAAGTATAAACAAAATCCGCCCATTATGTATATACGTTTAGTTGCCGACCCTAGTAGATAGGCAATTTGTTATTGTTTTAAGTTTTACCGTAGGGAGAGAGAAAATCAATATTAGGATAAATGGTCCAGCTCCTTTCTGGTTACGTAGGTACCTAAAAAGTATTTTAGTTTTTGGTTAAGTAATTAATTATTGTAACAGTGATTTTCTTGTGATAGTACCTAATTTAGATTGTGGATTAAAGTTTTTGTATATAATTTCGCTGTTTAATAATAAACGTAGTCAAAACCGGAGCACGTGGTTTTTCTGGAAAGTATTTTTAAAATCACAAGCAAAATCTCATGACTACTGTACTAATGATTGCCGAAAATTAACTAAT